>VFFE01007993.1:72620-82896 GCA_008921705.1 Burhinus oedicnemus | reverse complement strand
CCCCTCCACCAATAGGCGGGCGGCGGAATTGCGACTTCCGGCGGAAGTGCGGCGAAGGGGGGGGGCAGTGCGACGTGTGCGCGGAGCCGGGCCCGGCGCCGCCGCCGCCGCCATGCTCGACTTCTTCACTATCTTCAGCAAGGGCGGCCTCGTCCTCTGGTGCTTCCAGGGCGTCCGCGGGCCCGCTGCCACCGCCCCCGTCAACGCCCTTATCCGCTCCGTCCTCCTGCAGGTCCCGGCGGGGCGGGGGTGGCCGGGACCACCGGCGAGGGGAAGGGAAGGTTGGGCGGGACCATCTGCCTGAAGGCGGGGGGGACGTGGCCGGGACCACCTGCCTGGAGAGGGGGTGGGGTGGATGGGACCAGCAGCACGGGGATGGGCAGGAGCGGCTGTGAGGGTGCTGGGTGACCTGTGAGGGTGCTAGGTGCCTGTAAGCTGTGCTGGAGCAGCTGTAAAAGGTATTGGAGCATCTCTGAGGGGTGCCGGACCACCTGTAAGGTGTGCTGGGCCAGCTATAACAGGTGCTGGACCCCTTTTTAGGTAGAGCGGGTCGATGTGCGGGTGACCGGGATGATTTTGGGGTTTCCTCGCTGCTGGCATTCCCCGTGCAACCGTTCTTCTCCCCTAGGAGCGAGGTGGTAACAACTCCTTCACCCATGAAGCCCTCACGCTCAAGTACAAACTGGACAACCAGTTTGAGCTGGTGTTTGTGGTAAGTAACCTCCCTCTAGCCCCAGAACCCCGAGGGAGGGGGGTTGCCCCCAAAAAAGGGGTGTTCACATGTGGCTCGGTTGGAAAAAAGGTTCCCGAAGGGGTGAGGCTTTCCGCTGCCTTCCTAAAATCTCATGGGGAGCAGCAGTGGGAAGAAAAACAGCTCATGCGTTGCTAATGGGAAGGTTTTACCTGGTGTGGTGCTTTCTTCCTCCTCCCTGTGCCAGCAGCTGCCTGCCTTGATGTGGGGAAACCAGGGCCCATCAGAAGCTGGTGCAGGTTGGGAAATGGACAGGATGGGGCTCATACATTAGGAAAAAACATCCACAAGTTAGCGTTGATCCAGTCTGAAAATGGGGAGAACAATTATCAGCTCATTGTGGCTTAAGTAAACGGATGATTTAATTGTGTTGGACTGTAGCTCAACTCCCAGAACTAGGCTGGCTCCTTCGGGCTGTGGGATTTTGGGCGCTGAGGAGGTGCGATGTGGCTCTGGAAGGCTCTCAGGGAGCCGAGTGCTGATCTCTGCGTAGCCGTTTCCTCCCGAGGGAGCTCGGTGGACTTGGTGGGTGGATGTGGGGTGTCTCTTGGTCATACACTTCTGTGGTCACAGCTTATTTTTAATCATCTGCGATAGGATTAAAACTCATTGAACCTCAAACAGAAGCTGTATAGGCTGTTACATCCTAGTAAGACTTTTTACTTTGACCAGATCTATTTTAAAAAAGCCAGAAATGTGTCGTTCTCTTTACTATTGAAAATACTTTAATGTTCTCCCTTTCAGTCTCCCCTTATCTCTCTAAATCCACACAACCTTCGTTGTGTATCTAAAGATAAGCAAAAGGTTTGCTGGTCTTTCGTTACGTGTCTTTGTTGTCATGAAACAGTCAACCCGTTTTTATTGGTGTCACCTTTTAAAGCGAAGTTCTGGGCTGTGCCATTTTATTTTTCTATTTTTTGAGAGCATATTAAAAGCTCAGGAGGTCAGACTAGAAAACATAGCCTGAAGCCTGCCAAAACGAAAGAGCTCTGTATCAAACAGAGAGGTTTTTGCTTCCTTGCTGGCTAGGTGCTGCAATTAAATCAGCTGAAAGAGGAACCTCTTTTTGCTGTGCTGCTTTGCAGGTGGGGTTTCAGAAGATCCTGACTCTAACCTACGTCGACAAGTTGATAGACGATGTTCATAAGGAGTTCAGAGACAAGTATCGCAATGAGTTCCAGCAGAAAGGCACCCTGGGCCTCCTAAATGGCACCTTTGATTTTAAAGATGACTTCATGCGCCTCCTCCGGTAGCAGAGCCTGTTTTTTCTCTTGCGTTTCCATTTAGAGTGGAGATAAATGGGGGGGGGGGGCAGAGCTGAAATTCAGGCTAACAGGCCACCTCCCTGCAGGGATGCAGAGGAGAGCAGTAAAGTCCGAGCTCCCACGGTAATGAAGACGTTTGAGCAGTCTCTCAAGTCCCAGAAGACTGTCAAATGTATGATAGAGACCCGAGGGGAGAAACCAAAGGAGAAGGTCAAGAACAAGAAGAACAAAGGTTCCAAAAAAGAGGGTGAGTTGATGGGGGAGAGATGTGGGGGGGGAAATAAATATTCCGGAGCTTTCCTAGTCCTCTCATAGTACCCAAACACTGGACTGAGCTTGTGTTGGGGCTCTTTCCCTCAGGAACTGAAGCTGTTGCAATGCCCGGTAAAGTATCCACGGGTGACAAGCAGCCCTCTGCAGCTGGGGAGAAGGAGGAACTGACCAAGGATGAAATCCTGCAAAAGAACCGGGAGGAATTCTTCAAGAGACACATGAAAGCGGGGGAGAAGTCCAGGTGGGTAACGAGGACACGATCAATCTAGCTGTGCTTCAAACCAGCTCTTCCTGGTGTCCCTCGGCCATGGCAGAGTCTCTCCTTCCTTCAGTGACCCCTGCAAGTCGGTCCTTGCTTTCCTGGAGGTTATTTCCCTTTTCCTTATTACCCTGCTCGCTGGAAAGACTGGCAGAGGGCGTGCTAGGGGTCCTGGAGGGGAAATAGAGCCTGATCCCTTCACTGGGAGACCCAGAAACCCGGTGTGTGCCTAGGAGAGGTCCAGACCTCTTTTTGGTAAGGCTTTCCTGCTGTGAGCAAAGGGCAGTGGCGCATTGATGCCTGGCTCGAGGTAAAGCGGTCTGGTACAGGGTTAAAGTTCAGATAAACTCTGGAGACCCTGAATCAGCCAGGTTTACCCTTAATTTCTGCCTTTTTGGGTAATCCAGGCTTTTAATTTTCACACCTTCTAAGGAGGCGATCGCTGCTGCTTCACTGCACTGAGCAAAGCGTGTTTCTGGTCTTCATTTTGGCAGATCTCCAAAGCCTGAGGCACAGAAGGAGAAGGGGAAGAAGCCCCGAGTGTGGGATCTGGGGAACTCTAATGCCAAAGTACTCGATTACAGTAACTCTGCTACCAACGGCAGCGCGGAGGCTTGTCCTGTGGAGGAATTTGACCCTGATATAGTAAGGAAAAATCAGGTCACTCTGTCTGGTTTACTGCGTTGTGCTGGGATCAGCTGGGCATTGCAAACCCAGCCTGGTCTCCACAGCTGGCTGAGAAAGTGCTAGAAACAGGGATTGCAGCGCCCAGCCCGTAAAGCTGCTGCCTAAAGGATATTTTCTCCAGCTGCGGCAGCTGCAAACGGTGCTAGATGGCTGAGCAAAGATATCTGCAGAGCTGCCTCTGCTGCTAACAATAACTCTTGTTGCAGCAAAAGTGGGCAGAGGGAGATGACAGTAAGTGGTTGCCAATTTTCAGGGTGTGTCATGTGCCCCTTTGCAGGCCCTGGGGGATCGAAATCGTGAGCCCGGCCGCCTCTACGACCTTGAGTATGAAAGTGATGAAGAAGCTGAAGAGGAGAAGGTTATTCAGAACCCTTCGAAGCCCAGGTAGAGGCTCCTGCAGCCCCTACTTGCTACATGCTTCTTGATTTCTCTCCCAGTCTAACCAGTAATGCAGTGGGGACAAATTGGTGTGTTTGTCAGCTGTATGCTGGGCTCTTCTTGCATCTGGCCATTGCGTGCCCTACGCGACTTGCTCGTCAAACCTAAGGATAACGCCTCTCGTTCTCCGCAGTGCAAAGAAGGGTGGCCTGGGGGGCATGTTTGGCATGCTGAAAGGCCTGGTGGGCTCCAAGAGCTTGACAAGAGAGGACATGGACCCTGTACTGGAGAAGATGAAGGATCACTTGATCGGTATGTCTGGATCTGCTGTGAGAGGGTTAGTTTGAGGTGGTTCCCTGTGCTCCATCGGGTGGGCACCCACAGTTTGGGCTGTTCTTGCCCACAGGAATGGTGGTGGGTTCCTGTCTCGCCTCTGGGTGTAGCCCTCAACAGTATCAAAAGGGGGGCAACAGTCTAGTCTAGTGGGGATCCTTCATGCTGTCTCCATCCTTCCCTTGACACTGATGTCCAGCATGTGTAACCTCCTCAGCAGCGCTAAGTCCCCTCCCTCTGTCTCTTTCTCAAAGCAAAAAATGTGGCAGCTGAGATCGCAGTGCAGCTCTGTGAATCAGTGGCTAAGAAACTGGAAGGGAAGGTGATGGGAACGTTCACCAGTAAGTGGTTGTGTGGCCTCCTGCTTGTGGTTTGGGGTTCAGGAGTGTTCCCCAGGTGTGACAGGTTCTCTTTCCATCTCTTCCTTCCCAGCGGTGACCTCAATGGTGAAGCAGGCCCTGCAGGAGGCTCTCGTGCAGATCCTGCAGCCCCAGCGCTGCGTGGATGTCCTTCGTGATGTCATGGATGCCCAGCGCCATCGCCGACCCTATGTGGTCACTTTCTGTGGTGTCAACGGTGTTGGGAAGTCCACCAACCTGGCCAAGGTAGGACACAGTCCTCCTGGCTCTCTGTAACCAGTGCTGAGGTCAGTCTGCGACTGCTAACGGGCTTTTTTTGATCTGTTGCCACCTACAGATCTCATTCTGGCTCATAGAGAACGGTTTCAGCGTCCTCATTGCTGCCTGTGACACCTTCCGTGCGGGAGCGGTGGAGCAGCTCCGCACCCACACCCGTCGCCTGAATGCCCTCCACCCTCCGGAGAGCCATGGTGGGCGGACCATGGTGCAGCTCTACGAGAAAGGCTATGGCAAGGACGCTGCGGGGATTGCCATGGAGGCCATCTCTTATGGTAGGTAGAAAACTGGTGGTGGGAGATGCTGTTTTGGGGGAGCATCCTGCTTAATGCTGCCTCCCCAGCTCGGAACCAGGGCTTTGATGTGGTCCTGGTGGACACGGCGGGCCGCATGCAGGACAACGCTCCCTTGATGACAGCACTGGCCAAACTCATCGCTGTCAACGCTCCTGACCTGGTCCTGTTTGTTGGGGAAGCGCTGGTGGGAAATGAGGCTGTGGATCAGCTGGTGAGGCTTGATTTCCTGAAAGATCGGGGCAGGGGGGAAAAACCCTGCTTCTGTAGGTTTTAGAAGAGATTTGGACAGCAGCAGCACCACAAATGCATTTCTTGGATCCACTCTGTCCCTCAGGTCAAGTTCAACAAGGCCCTGGCTGATCACTCCATGGCCCAGACACCACGGCTCATTGACGGGATTGTCCTCACCAAGTTTGATACCATTGATGACAAGGTAGGGGGGCTGTCGAGACAACTCTGTGCGGAGCTTCACACTGGTGACTGGAGGGGGAGTGTTGCCTTCGCTGGTGTGGCAACCTGGTTCAGGAACGGCACGGCGACCAACCCCAGGCCGCTCGGGCCATTAGCTCACTGACACCAATGTGGTGGATGGCAAATGGCGTTTATTGCAGGGTAACACAGCATTTTATAACTTGGGTTTACAACGTCACTTCCGTCTGCTCACATCATAAACTAAACGCTAATGGCTATCAGGAGAGGGGCCCTATCTTCCCATACAGCACGATATCTTCCGACCGCCTGTCCCTAACTACCTACAGGGGAGAGACAGGAACTGTCAAACATGGGGCACTTCATGCTCTCCCAGATGCCACCCCTTGTCTTCCTCTTGCATTTAAGCCATTTAAACAAAATTTAGCAGTCTGATTTCTGCATATGTGGAAAACGGGGCCTTGAGGACTCTTGGTTTATATGTGGTACCGCAGCAGGGCATATAGGGACCATACAGATCCCAGAAGTACGAGGCTGGATATTTACAAGCTCTTCAGCGGGTTCCCCTGAGGGGTTAGCACTGGATTTGCAGGCTAACAGTGCTTGTTATCCTTCGCAGGTTGGTGCCGCTATCTCCATGACCTACATCACAAGCAAGCCCATCGTTTTTGTTGGTACTGGACAAACTTACTGTGATCTGCGAAGCCTTAACGCCAAGGCCGTAGTCGCAGCGCTCATGAAGGCCTAAAAACCACCAAATCGCTGTTTGCAGATGTCCGAGAAGAACATGCTTTACCCCGTTACTGACTAGTCTTTCCCGTGTAGTGCAGAACAGAATGAAGGGATATCTGCATGAAGGGTATTTTTTTGGATAAACCCCCTTTTATCCAGCAAAAGCCCTTCCCCTGGGTTCCTTCATTCTGTTTTAAGTGACGCAGGCTCCCTCACAGGGAGGCTGAATCCAGAGCTTTGTATTGTTCATGCTGCACGGGGGGGGCAGCGCAAGGACCTGCTGTGCTTTTTGGGGGATTTGAAGGCGTTTTTTCAAGCTGCTTTTGATTTTTAGACCAGCTAAGGAAGGACACAGGAGAGAATTCTGCCAGGGGCGAGCAGGATAGGTGCTGCTTAGCGGTAGCGTTAGAAGATCTGGCTGTTAATGTTGCTGCTAGTGGCAGCTCCACCAAAGCTGATAAACCAAAACTGGCGACGGCCTGTGCTGGGCTAGAGGAGAGATGGTAAATTGCCTTAAGATTCCCGTTTCTGTCGTCACCGGGACTCTGGAGCAGGGTATCCGGACACCACGTATTTGGGCCGGAGCTGGAGAGCTGTGGCAGCTTGGTCTGATAGTCCTAATCGTGGCCGGAAAAGGAAGGCAGTGTGCCCCTGCCTGTCTCCTGCCTGCTGGCTTCAGCATTATTTGCTAGTAAAAAGGAGAGAAAAAAAAAATACTGGAAGCTAATGGTGGCTGCTTGCTGCTTTCCTGCACCCTTTCTCCCCCCCCTTCGAGTGCCTCTTGATCCCAGTCTGAAGTGCTACACTGAATAATACAAAACTCTCTTATGATGTCTTGTAGCTCTGTATTGCAGATGTGCTATAGTGCAATAAATTGAATGCTGTCTGCTAAGAGACATAATTTATATAAAATAAACTTCATAATTTGTTCTCTGTGTATAAATAACTTGCCTCCAGCCAGGACCTATTTCCTTGGGCGTGTAAATCACACACCAGCCAAAAGTTAAGTGAACAGGCCTTTAATACAAGCTTCAACATACAAAATACTGTACAGTATAAAGACAGGACTAGAAAACTAGAGCTTCAAGTAAAAAAAAAAAAAAGCTCAAGTTTCATGTTTTTAATTGAAAGTACAGAATACAAAAGCACTAAGTATGAAATTAGAGGAGGCTACAGCTCCCATGGGGAGACCACGCTCCCCAGGCGTGTGCAACAGTGATAAAAAATTACTATGTTAAACCAGGCATCCATCCGAGGAGGCTCTGGCTTCTGCCTGAAGTGTCCGGGCTCGGCTGGTTGCATGTGGGCAGCAGCTCGACAGCAGCAGGCTTCCATCCTCCCCTAGACTGGCCTGAAACCACACAGGCCTCCCCGGGAGCTGCCAGCTCTGGCTTCGGCCCATCCCAAGGAGTCCCCTGCTGTGGCACAGGTCCTGGGGTGAGACTGGTGCTCAGCTGGTGCCTCCTGCGGGAAAGCAAAGGCTCTGCAAAACCTGCCTAAGAGGCCGCTGGGCTCCTGAGGAGTCACAAAGGGGCCAGAAAAGGTGAAGCTGCTCAGGAGAGTCTTACCTTTTATCTCAGTGTGGGCAGCAGCAGAGCCGTTGAGCTGTTGTCCCTCCTTAGGCACACCTAGGAGAGAGCAACGACCGGGTGGAAAGGCAGCCCTGAAGTGGCTGTGCAGGCACGGGCAGCTGCGGTGTGAACAGCAAGCACTGCCTGCTAAGCACAGGTTTCCTTGGCTGGGTTCTACCCTCAACACATGCCAGCAAGGCTCTGGCAAGCAAACTCACTTCCCCATTTTTATGATTTATTAGTGAGCTCTCTTGTATGTTAGCGCATTAGCTCAGGCTGAGCAGCACGAAGGTCAGCAAGACTGAAATGCCCTTTCACCAGAAAGGGAATAAGTAACTGCAGCTGCACATGAAGAACAATGTTTGGATGTGTGGGAAGCAGCAGAGCTGTTTAAACTATAAGAACATACAGTGATTTTGTAAAAGTAAACTCCAAATCTAGCTACACTTGCAGACAATTTTTTTGGGAAAAAAAAAACGCTTAAGGAATAATAGAGCATGGAGAAGAAGGGCTATTAGCACTGTCTACACTCCAAAGTCCACGGTGACAGTCAAGAACCACGTTGCATATGACAGGATGCCCGATTAAGTGCAGAGATGGCGGACATACACAGCCAGCCATCCCGCATAGCCTGTAACCCCTGTACCTGTTCGACCCCGCATGGCGATCTCGCTCGTCAGCCTCTCAAAGTACTCGGGCAAGTCTGTGTATTCATCTCCGTAGGAAATCACTTTAATCCCTTTGTCCAGCATGTTCTCACGGAGCTTCTTAAATTCATCCACGTCTCCCCTCCGTACAAGCATGAAGTGCTCCAGGTCTGACTTGTGCTTCACAGCCTCTAAAAACAGGGCCTGAAACGTGGTGTCATCAACAGTCCAACCACAGCCCAAGAACAGGAATGACTTATTTTCATACAGCTTCTGAATCTCTCGCTTTAAAAAAGGGAAAGATGTTCTTAGTCAAGGGAAGTGTTATCTTCACAAGGCACAAGAGACAGTATCTGCCTTATCACTGATGAGACTGCAGGAGTGCCATCATTCAATCATCCTCAACACAAGCCTGCTGAGGCGTTTTTGCAGCTTAGCGAGCTCGAGAACCCATCCCTCCTCTTCTATTTCACAAAATTAAGGGTTCTCCCACCACCCTGTGTGAAGCCCAGTCTTTAAACTCAGCTGAGCCTACATCTGGTTAACATATGGGCTTGACAGGGAAGCGGGAGATGTATATACTCAATGTATGGGACCCCAAAGCGTGCCCTGCAGAGAGAGGGCAGGGCTGCCTCACCATGACCTCCGTGTTGCGCAGCACGTTCTGGTACCCGGCTGGATGGAGCACTATGCCGCTGGGGTTGGTGTAAACACCATGGATATGCAGGACGCTAAGCTTCCTCTTCTCTTGCGCCCACTCCAGCACCTGCGCAAAACAAACCCCTCCAGAAATGTTAGCAAGTGCATCATGCTAGTGTCCACGGCGCTGTTAAAGACACCATGGTGGGGAGGTGTTGCAAAGAGGCGTGCTTCATCTTATCTCCTCAAGAGGTCATGAGTCCATCAGCCTCTACATCACGGCCCATGGCTACAGCCCAGGGCGCTTGTTTGGGTCAGCACTTCAGCTGAACCATGAATGCAATGGGAAGAGACTGAATCAATACACTGGACTTAGCACAAAAAAAGGGGAAAACTCTATAAATATTGTCAGCATGTTTCTCAAGCCCACAAAGTTTTATTTCTTGGCCCCTCTAGGCTCTGAGAAGATCTGAGGAAGCTCAACAGCTGACCTTCATTTCACAAAGCCACTTCCAAGGCTCTCGGTTTACTCCTGCAGACCTTAGCTCATTTAAGCTTGCAATAATTAGAATGCTTATTTGTAACACTGTAAGTACATCTTGCAGCCATGCAGATTAAGAGGTCATGCAGGAAATGTGAAGCAGAGAAATGACTCAGAATGGAAAGAGACCTACATGTGGTGCTTGCTTATCAAGCAAACAGAAGGACAAGATGCTCTCCACCTGTAAAACCCAGGGTGGAAAGATGAGATGGGCAGGTGGCGAGGAGCTCAGGGTTTCATAGTCTGATTTTCTGCCTGCCTGGGGCAGAAGGAGGGAAGCTTGTGTGAAGCGAGCAGCAATGAATCTGAGAGCATGGCAGAAGAAGCCAGAGCATGCGAGTAACCCAGCAGGAGCCATCCAGACATTTCAGAAAGAGGACATGGGGCACGGAGGAAGCCTTGAAGGCTACAGCCCCGAAAACGGTCTGTCACAAAAAGCATTCCGCAGCACGTTATAAAAATAGAAAAGTCAGTTTTGTGTCTTGCACAGAGTTTCCCATGTTGATTAGAAACGTCAACCCAAGCCTTATGTGGAAGTGAGGCTTGCGGTACTTCAGCAAGGCCAAGCCAGAAGTTTCAAGGGCAGAAATCAAAGAAATACCAGGCTTAAGGGCTTCTCCTGAGCAATGGATGTTTGCCAGCAAGCACAGCACTTCAGAAATGAGCATTCATCTTCATTCCTCTGCTCGCTGCACCAAATGGTCAGAACCTCTGCTTGGAGTTTGTCTAACGTCATTTAAATTACGATGAATCCCCTTATACAGGCGCGAGGGCACATCCCACAGCCACCACTGTCCTGCACTGTCCCAGCTCAGCCTTGACATTTAAAAAAAAAAAAAA
>VFFE01007993.1:34689-70568 GCA_008921705.1 Burhinus oedicnemus | reverse complement strand
CTGGCTCATAGAGAACGGTTTCAGCGTCCTCATTGCTGCCTGTGACACCTTCCGTGCGGGAGCGGTGGAGCAGCTCCGCACCCACACCCGTCGCCTGAATGCCCTCCACCCTCCGGAGAGCCATGGTGGGCGGACCATGGTGCAGCTCTATGAGAAAGGCTATGGCAAGGATGCTGCGGGGATTGCCATGGAGGCCATCTCTTATGGTAGGTAGAAAACTGGTGGTGGGAGATGCTGTTTTGGGGGAGCATCCTGCTTAATGCTGCCTCCCCAGCTCGGAACCAGGGCTTTGATGTGGTCCTGGTGGACACGGCGGGCCGCATGCAGGACAACGCTCCCTTGATGACAGCACTGGCCAAACTCATCGCTGTCAATGCTCCTGACCTGGTCCTGTTTGTTGGGGAAGCGCTAGTGGGAAATGAGGCTGTGGATCAGCTGGTGAGGCTTGGTTTCCTGAAAGATCGGGGCAGGGGGGAAAAACCCCGCTTCTGTAGGTTTTAGAAGAGATTTGGACAGCAGCGGCAGCACAAATGCATTTCTTGGATCCACTCTGTCCCTCAGGTCAAGTTCAACAAGGCCCTGGCTGATCACTCCATGGCCCAGACACCACGGCTCATTGACGGGATTGTCCTCACCAAGTTTGATACCATTGATGACAAGGTAGGGGGGCTGTCGAGACAACTCTGCGGAGCTTCACGCTGGTGACTGGAGGGGGAGAGACAGGAACTGTCAAACATGGGGCACTTCCATGCTCTCCCAGATGCCACCCCTTGTCTTCCTCTTGCATTTAAGCCATTTAAACAAAATTTAGCAGTCTGATTTCTGCATATGTGGAAAACGGGGCCTTGAGGACTCTTGGTTTATATGTGGTACCGCAGCAGGGCATATAGGGACCATACAGATCCGAGAAGTACGAGGCTGGATATTTACAAGCTCTTCAGTGTGTTCCCCTGAGGGGTTAGCACTGGATTTGCAGGCTAACAGTGCTTGTTATCCTTCGCAGGTCGGTGCCGCTATCTCTATGACCTACATCACTAGCAAGCCCATCATTTTCGTTGGTACTGGACAAACTTACTGTGATCTGCGAAGCCTTAACGCCAAGGCCGTAGTCGCAGCGCTCATGAAGGCCTAAAACCCACCAAATTGCTGTTTGCAGATGTCCGAGAAGAACATGCTTTACCCTGTTACTGACTAGTCTTTCCCGTGTAGTGCAGAACAGAATGAAGGGATATCTGCGTGAAGGGTATTTTTTTGGATAAACCCCCTTTTATCCAGCAAAAGCCCTTCCCCTGGGTTCCTTCATTCTGTTTTAAGTGACGCAGGCTCCCTCACAGGGAGGCTGAATCCAGAGCTTTGTATTGTTCATGCTGCACGGGGGGGGGCAGTGCAAGGACCTGCTGTGCTTTTTGGGGGATTTGAAGGTGTTTTTTCAAGCTGCTTTTGATTTTTAGACCAGCTAAGGAAGGACACAGGAGAGAATTCTGCCAGGAGCGAGCAGGATAGGTGCTGCTTAGCGGCAGCGTTAGAAGATCTGGCTGTTAATGTTGCTGCTAGTGGCAGCTCCACCAAAGCTGATAAACCAAAACTGGTGACGGCCTGCGCTGGACTAGAGGAGAGATGGTAAATTGCCTTAAGATCCCTGTTTCTGTCGTCACCGGGACTCTGGAGCAGGGTATCCGGACACCACGTATGACACCGGAGAGCTGTGGCAGCTTGGTCTGATAGTCCTAATCGTGGCCGGAAAAGGAAGGCAGTGTGCCCCTGCCTGTCTCCTGCCTGCTGGCCTCAGTATTATTTGCTAGTAAAAAGGAAAGAAAAAAAAAAATACTGGAAGCTAATGGTGGCTGCTTGCTGCTTTCCTGCACCCTTTCTCCCCCCATTCGAGTGCCTCTTGATCCCAGTCTGAAGTGCTACACTGAATAATACAAAACTCTTACGATGTCTTGTAGCTCTGTATTGCAGATGTGCTATAGTGCAATAAATTGAATGCTGTCTGCTAAGAGACATAATTTATATAAAATAAACTTCATAATTTGTTCTCTGTGTATAAATAACATGCCTCCAGCCAGGACCTATTTCCTTGGGCGTGTAAATCACACACCAGCCAAAAGTTAAGTGAACAGGCCTTTAATACAAGCTTCACCATACAAAATACTGTACAGTATAAAGACAGGACTAGAAAACTAGAGCTTCAAATAAAAAAAAAAAAAAACAAAAAAAACAAACGCTCAAGTTTCATGTTTTTAATTGAAAGTATAGAATACAAAAGCACTAAGTATGAAATTAGAGGAGGCTGCAGCTCCCATGGGGAGACCATGCTCCGCAGGCATGTGCAACAGTGATAAAAAATTACTACATTAAACCAGGTGTCCATCCGAGGAGGTTTTGGCTTCTGCCTGAAGTGTCCTGGCTCAGCTGGTTGCATGTGGGCAGCAGCTCGACAGCAGCAGGCTTCCATCCTCCCCTAGACTGGCCTGAAACTGCACAGGCCTCCCCAGGAGCTGCCAGCTCTGGCTTCGGCCCATCCCAAGGAGTCCCCTGCCGTGGCACAGGTCCTGGGGTGAGACTGGTGCTCAGCTGGTGCATCCTGTGGGAAAGCAAAGGCTCTGCAAAACCTGCCTAAGAGGCCGCTGGGCTCCTGAGGAGTCACAAAGGGGCTAGAAAAGGTGAAGCTGCTCAGGAGAGTCTTACCTTTTCTCTCAGTGTGGGCAGCAGCAGAGCCGTTGAGCTGTTGTCCCTCCTTAGGCACACCTAGGAGAGAGCAATGACTGGGTGGAAAGGCAGCCCTGAAGTGGCTGTGCAGGCACGGGGAGCCCTGGCGTGAACAGCAAGCACTGCCTGCTGGGCACAGGTTTCCAGCTGGGTTCTACCCTCAACACATGGCAAGCAAACTCACTTCCCCATTTTTATGATTTATTAGTGAGCTCTCTTGTATGTTAGTGCATTAGCTCAGGCTGAGCAGCACAAAGGTCAGCAAGACTGAAATGCCCTTTCACTAGAAAGGGAATAAGTAACTGCAGCTGCACATGAAGAACAATGTTTGGATGTGTGGGAAGCAGCAGAGCTGTTTAAACTATAAGAACATACAGTGATTTCGTAAAAGTAAACTCCAAATCTAGCTACACTTGCAGACAATTTTTTTGGGAAAAAAAAAACCGCTTAAGGAATAATAGAGCATGGAGAAGAAGGGCTATTAGCACTGTCTACACTCCAAAGTCCACGGTGACAGTCAAGAACCACGTTGCATATGACAGGATGCCCGAGTTAAGTGCAGAGATGGCGGACATACACAGCCAGCCATCCCGCATAGCCTGTAACCCCTGTACCTGTTCGACCCCGCATGGCGATCTCGCTCGTCAGCCTCTCAAAGTACTCGGGCAAGTCTGTGTATTCATCTCCATAGGAAATCACTTTAATCCCTTTGTCCAGCATGTTCTCACGGAGCTTCTTAAATTCATCCACGTCTCCCCTCCGTACAAGCATGAAGTGCTCCAGGTCTGACTTGTGCTTCACAGCCTCTAAAAACAGGGCCTGAAACGTGGTGTCATCAACAGTCCAACCACAGCCCAAGAACAGGAATGACTTATTTTCATACAGCTTCTGAATCTCTCGCTTTAAAAAAGGGAAAGATGTTCTTAGTCAAGGGAAGTGTTATCTTCACAAGGCACAAGAGACAGTATCTGCCTTATCACTGATTGAGACTGCAGGAGTGCCATCAATTCAATCATCCTCAACACAAGCCTGCTGAGGCATTTTTGCAGCTTAGCGAGCTCGAGAACCCATCCCTCCTCTTCTATTTCACAAAATTAAGGGCTCTTCCACCACCCTGTGTGAAGCACAGTCTTTAAACTCAGCTGAGCCTACGTCTGGTTAACATACAGGCTTGACAGGAAAGCGGGAGATGTATATACTCAATGTATGGGACCCCAAAGCATGCCCTGCAGAGAGAGGGCAGGGCTGCCTCACCATGACCTCCGTGTTGCGCAGCACGTTCTGGTACCCGGCCGGATGGAGCACTATGCCACTGGGGTTGGTGTAAACACCATGGATATGCAGGACGCTAAGCTTCCTCTTCTCTTGCGCCCACTCCAGCACCTGCGCAAAACAAACCCCTCCAGAAATGTTAGCAAGTGCATCATGTTAGCGTCCACGGCGCTGTTAAAAACACCATGGTGGGTAAGCGTTTCAAAGAGGCGTGCTTCATCTTATCTCCTCAAGAGGTCATGAGTCCATCAGCCTCTACATCACGGCCCATGGCTACAGCCTAGGGCGCTTGTTTGGGTCAGCACTTCAGCTGAATGGCAAATGCAATGGGAAGAGACTGAATCAATACACTGGACTCAGCACAAAAAAAGGGGAAAACTCTAAATATTGTCAGCATGTTTCTCAAGCCCACAAAGTTTTATTTCTTGGCCCTTCTAGGCTCTGAGAAGATCTGAGGAAGCTCAACAGCTGACCTTCATTTCACAAAGCCACTTCCGAGGCTCTCGGTTTACTCCTGCAGACCTTAGCTCATTTAAGCTTGCAATAATTAGAATGCTTATTTGTAACACTGTAAGTACATCTTGCAGCCATGCAGATTAAGAGGTCATGCAGGAAATGTGAAGCAGAGAAATGACTCAGAATGGAAAGAGACCTACATGTGGTGCTTGCTTATCAAGCAAACAGAAGGACAAGATGCTCTCCACCCGTAAAACCCAGGGTGGAAAGATGAGATGGGCAGGTGGCGAGGAGCTCAGGGTTTCACAGTCTGATTTTCTGCCTGCCTGGGGCAGAAGGAGGGAAGCTTGTGTGAAGCGAGCAGCAATGAATCTGAGAGCACGGCAGAAGAAGCCAGAGCATGCGAGTAACCCAGCAGGAGCCATCCAGACATTTCAGAAAGAGGACATGGGGCATGGAGGAAGCCTCGAAGGCTACAGCCCCGAAAACGGTCTGTCACAAAAAGCATTCCGCAGCACGTTATAAAAATAGAAAAGTCAGTTTTGTGTCTTGCACAGAGTTTCCCATGTTAGTTAGAAACGTCAACCCAAGCCTTATGTGGAAGTGAGGCTTGCGGTACTTCAGCAAGGCCAAGCCAGAAGTTTCAAGGGCAGAAATCAAAGAAATACCAAGCTTAAGGGCTTCTCCCGAGCAATGGATGTTAGCCAGCAAGCACAGCACTTCAGAAATGAGCATTCATCTTCATTCCTCTGCTCGCTGCCCCAAATGGTCAGAACCTCTGCTTGGAGTTTGTCTAACGTCATTTAAATTACGATGAATCCCCTTATACAGGTGAGAGGGCACATCCCACAGCCACCACTGTCCTGCACTGTCCCAGCTCAGCCCTGACATTTAAAAAAAAAATCATCATCGTTTACCTTCTTTTCATCAGTCAGGTCAAGAGACTCCAGATGCTTCCCCTGGTGTGCTGCGTACAGTTCCAGCAGGTTATCAAAGTTTGTGGTTAACACAAGTGCCCCGTTTTCCATTAAGTGAAGCACAGACTGAAGCAGCTGCTTCCCAGAATCCTCCATTTTAGATTCCAGGTCATCAAACACCTCGTATAAACAGTCTTTGAAAAAGGTTGAGCGAACATTGCTTGTGCGCTGAGAAGGGGAGACAGATTAAGATCAGAGTTGGGCTTCTTTGAACGTCTCATGTTAAATTACTCAATGAAAAACTACCCAAAGAGCTCCACAAAGTCATAGGTCCTTGCAAGGCCAGACACAAAGCACTTACTGCACGGAGGTGGGTACTCCCCTCCCCCCAGCATAATCTGAGTGAAAGACCCAAAACCTGGTATCCACAGCAGAGTTAAGTCTCAGGAACCCGGCACAGTAACTGCACTTGGGGTTCCTTGTAGATAGAGGAATTGTTGGAGATAGGGGCACGCTGGAGAACCAAATTTGGCTACTTCCAAAAGCCAAATCCTACGCTCAGGGCGGGGTACTGAATATTTACTACAAGCACACTCACCGGAGACAGCTTCTGGATGAGGTCGTGGGCAACATGAACCAAGTTCTTGTCTTCATGGAGACACTTTTGAAACCGTTTGCTCTCTTCATCTTCCAGGAGATCAAAGTCAATAGCAGCATCCAGGAGGGCCTGGATTAACCCCTTCCAAGACTTCAGTGCCGGGACCCGGGGAGCAACTGCTGCACTGATTCCTGTCCCGATGACCAAAACAAGTTCCCGAGGCTTCTTGGTTTTGAGGCTTGGCAACAGCTTCCTGCAAGAGGAGAAAGTAGCACAGCTGGTACCATCATCAATGGAAGGATGTCTTGGGTTGTGGAACATGCAGACTGAGGACAAGGGAGGTACCCTCTGCCTAAATTTTGAATCAACGTGTCCATTAGGGTCCTCTGATAAAGACAGGATGAGAGGAGCAGCTCGGTATCCCTTAAAGACAGCACACAGCTCCACAGCTCAGCATCACAAATGCCCACAATTACAAGGTACGTAATTACAACACATTTGGCAATCAATACCGTTACCAAGACAGTTACTGGGGAAGTCAGCGCCGCCCAGGAATACTTCCGAAGCAAAGCTAATTCAATTAGAATTTGGAATAAGGGAGGTCTTGTTAACGAGTTACCTGGAAGCTAGCAGAAAGGCTGGAGACAGTGGAAAAGGTGTGGTGAGCGTTATGGCATGTTATCAATGGCTGTAGAGACACATACATACTCTACATGTACTGAGACAAAGCACACATCGGACGCCCATGCAGGGAGTAAACACAACGATAACTGCTCCTGGTTTAAATAAGGTGCCAAACGGGGGCCTGAAGACAGTAGCCCCATTTATCCCAGCACAAAAGGAAGGAAGCAAAGGCTTCCTCCCAGCTCTGCCCTGTGGAGGACCTTCCCACCCCCCAGCCCCTCTTTGCTGAGAAGACCACTCAGCAGGACCAGAAATCCCTTCACTGTTACACCTGCAATGTAAGCAGAATGTAAGCCAATCTTTTGGAAGCCCAGATGATATGAAGAGTCTCACGCAAGAGCTGCGTGGCTATATTCTCCTTCCTCCTCCTCCCCTCTTCCTTATTTTCCTAGCTTTACACCTCCACAGTGATTTTAAATTTGATGTTTATTAAGTAGATGTGCTTCTCCCCATCACGCTTTGCCTGGTGTCAAGCTGCTTTTCTGAAGCAGGGGACCGGCTGCAGCTTCCCAGAGGATGGAAGCAGCAGCCGAGGGAGGCAGCTCATTTGGAAGGAATGCTTTTTATCTGCAAACACGTGATATTTAGCAAGAAGGGGAAAGGAAACCGACACCACACAGATGAAGCTTTGCCTTCCCTCCGCTATTGCCTACGAAAACAGACGAGTTAACCCTCTTCACTGTTAGTAGAGGTAAATGGGTTTTAATTTTGGGACTGCAAGCCTCACACACAAATAATAAGCTAGTATTCATGCTAATGAGCTAGTATAAAAACACAGCCAGAAACCTAGGGACTGAAATCCAAAAGAATAACAAATACACAAGTCTTAACACCCTATGCGACAGCTCTGAAAGAAGCATTCTGTTCCCACACTGATAAATACACTTGTTTCTACCCTGATATCCTAAGCAAGGAAAACATAATCTCCCAACCTCTTTTCTGCTCATTCCACAGTCACTGTACCAACCCTGAGACCAGGGCTTCCTCATAGAAACTATTCTCCAGCCCTCCATAACTTGTAAATAAATCAGATTAGTGGAAGACAACTCCCTAGAAGAATTAGCTGCTTGTTTGCAGATGGTGATGCCTTAATTCCTGATACATGCTATTGCAGCAGCCACAGTACCAACCCTGAAGGGAAAGAATCGTGGGTATGCCCCAAGTTAGTGTCATGCTCAGCTTGGAGAACAATAAGACGACCTACATATTAGTACGGGGAGCCTCCAAAGTGGAATTATTTAGCCTTTACATGCAGCAAAATCGTACTAATTTGAGTAACTGCCCATCCTCCCGGGAACCAGCGTCCAACTCAAGTGAAGAAGCACGACCACCACATCCTATTTGACCCTACATGTGGACAGGACCTGAGCTAGGGTTAACACCAATCAAAACCATGGAGACAGTACACTAAAAACCAGCTTTTTGTGCAACCATGCATCCTGGCTTAGGTGTTAAAAAACCACAGCAAAGAAACACGTTCTGGGTGTTAAGGTCTTTGTTCCATGCACTGCAGGAAAATACTAGTTACAGGGCACGGCTAGAGACAGCACGCTTTTCTTGGATCAGCAACCGAAACGGCTGCTGGGGCTTGGTGCCAAGTGTCATGCTCTTTAAAGAACAATGCAAGGTTAGGGAAAAGCTCTTATTAGAAGAAATTCATGGGAGTATAATTAAATTTACCTGGGCTTTTTTGCAGGTGGCATTCCATCTTCCAACAATGTTTCTTTACCCAGGCTCACCGTAGAAGCCATCCAGTTTCTATAGTAGACAAATCACCACAAGCAAAGTCACTACATATATGCAATACGACGTGGAACAGACCACAGGTTTTTGTTGAGCCAGCTTTTCACGGGCGGATAAATACCGGGTTTTGTTATCTTTATGAGATCACCTTCAGGCTGAGAATTGCACTTTTTTGTTTCTGAACTTTGCCCCACGGCTCTCATCCACTTCCTTAACTTCCTTTACAACAAAGCTCAATAAAATCGTAGGGCTGTTTTGTATGCAACTGGGTTGCTGTCGCCACTGGCAGACCACTGTTTGCCAGACCCTTCCTTTCAACCTGGCTGTTCATCTTTGCCTGCAAGCCCGCACCTTGGAGCAGGCGCTCCCCCCTTCCAAGGCGATGCCTGTCAGCAAACCCGCTGCTTGGGAAAACAGCGGGAGGCAAGAAAGACAAAAAGATTTTTGTTGGCTACAAAAATCCACCGAGAGCATTTAATTCTCCGGTGATGAGAGAAGGATTATCCAGCCCTCCATACATCTACACGCAGTGGGACATGACCTTAAGGAAAGTTATATGTCTGAGAACGCTATCAACAGCCCATACATAAAATACCAAAGGTCTGCCAGCACACAGTCCTCTCCCACTCTGCCTATCCAAAATAAGACTATTAAAAGGGAAATAAAGTAGACAGAACTGTTCACCCTTATCTATTTTTTCTTGTCAATTGTAATGAAGAGTCCAGCAAAAATTCTGGTAGACAGGCTTTTGCCAAAAGGAAACGCTGTGCAAGAGCTGCTGGCCCAAAATTACAGTTTTTTACAGGTTTTGCAGCCTCGGTGACATCTCAGCATTTGTCCTACAGATGAGATGCCTGCGACTGCTTCACTGCAGCACAGCAGCAGCACTGGCAGGTGAAACTTTTACAGGTAGGAAACCTCAGCTGTGCTGCAAATGTTGCCAGGGATCATTTAAGAAATGGTCCCAATAATCTATGTAACCGTCATCTTTCAATGCTGGATGGTGACAACAGGGCACATCGACTCCCACAGACACTCAGATACAGTATGGTTGCCAGCTTTCCATTTCCGACCACTTCTGAAAACTTTTTATTTATCATCACAATAATAATATATCATTGTAACAATAGTATAATAATATTTTAGCACCTCAGAGAGCTGGTCTTCACAACCTGCCTGCCAAAACACCCCTTAGCATACACTACCCATCACCTCAAATAATCAGATTTTTATTTTACTGTAGAGCCCAGATTTCAGATAAAAGTTTCAAATGCATTTAGCAAGCGAGGAACCAGGTTCCCTCTGACTGCTTGCACCTCCCGGTTTTACACCCTCCACGCTTGCAGGGCCCTGAGCCTCCTCCATCGCACGTCCTTTTGATTGTTGTACCCTATGTTTTTCCAACCCACTGTCGACCCCGACAGCAGTTCGATGCTGTTCTGACAATGAACCTCTGTGGACTCGTGCCCTCCAAACGCCTGCAAGCATCAGGCCATGGGGTGAATCATTTTGGGGAGTTAAATCGCCGGAAAAACACCTGCTCTGAAGGGGTGTCCCTCAGGGAGGCAGGAGGACGCGCCAGACACATGATCAGTCAACCAGTAACATCAAACTCACCCTGAGTGAACACAGCCAAGCACAGTCAGGACGGAAAACAACAAGGGGGGAAAAAAACCCCTTTTTTTTCTTTCCAGTAGGGTAAGATCTCTCACTTTGGATTAGCTGATTCTTCTGGAAGAACAGGCTGCTTCCATAAAGCCAGCCAAATTTTAATTAACAGTGCAAAGACACTTTAGATGAGGTAGAGACTAAAGCATGTAACCTTCGTTAACTGGGATATTTAAGAAGGAAGTTTGTGTAAAGCAACACGCTGAACTCCGGCTGCTGTCCAGATCTGCCCTCAACTCCCTCCAAGGCACCTAACAGCCCAAAGTAAAACCTTCCCCAGTTTCTTCACTGGCTTCGTTTATGGATCGAATTTAAGTTTATATTAGCTTTAGTTTGCAAATTATCAGCTGTGTCTCAATATGAAGCCTGTTTACAAACTCCTCCCTAGACCTTCCCCTGTTCACCAGCCTGAGCGCTGCTCCCATTTCGCTCATCCTACACATTCGCATTACTTTAAACAGCAGAAATGGAGCCATCAATTCAATTTTTAAGTGCCTTTTAAGATAAAAGTGCCTCTAAAGTGTGAAGGACATTTCAAAAGTAATTTTGAACTTAGGAAAAACCACCTTTTATAAATACAGTTACTGAGAAATGGTTGTCTAATATCATGAACTTCAACCTTCATTTCTATTTAATGCAGATAGCCAAAAAGGAAAAAAAACATCAGAAATAATGTCATCAGAAATAATTCTGTCTCCAAAAAAGTGCTTATTTCTCATAAGAACAAGTCTTGGAGATTCAGCCAAGAAATTTAAACCTGCAGATTTTTGGCCTGGAGAGAAGGTCTGCTCTCCAGGGGGACAGATCATGCCAGTACGGTCGAGGTAACTGAAATGA
This sequence comes from Burhinus oedicnemus, assembly GCA_008921705.1. Classification (NCBI taxonomy): domain Eukaryota; kingdom Metazoa; phylum Chordata; class Aves; order Charadriiformes; family Burhinidae; genus Burhinus; species Burhinus oedicnemus. Next base: position 59,681 of record VFFE01007993.1, on the reverse strand, counting down.
AATAGCATTACCTCAGAGCGTGGCACCACTGCCGCAGGGAAAAAAGCACCAAGGGGACCCTGCAGTACCTGGCCATGCTGTGAACGCGGGTGCCATGAAGAAGAGGGAGCGACGGGCACTTACAAGATAAGAAGCGTCTCTCTAGTTTTCCTCCTCGAGACGTCAGAAATTTTCCAGCTATTTAGACTACAGGGAGTCAGAGAGAGCATAAACATCAAACTCCACGGGTTCTTGGCTCGGCTACCCCGTTCTCCTGTCACAGTGTGGTCTCTCATCAACCATGCTTACAGAGTCCCTGCATAGGTTTGCAGCGCTCTCTTTCCCCCTAAGAAATCAGTTAATTTATCCTAAAGCCCTTGAGGTACAGATTTCAGCAAGGAATCATTACCTTTAAACAATGCCCCAAGTCGCCAACACTGAATAAACCTAGCCCAAACAATTCCATATGTAAGAAAGACATATCCAGCTGCAAAAACACCCAAATTACAAAGATGTATCCCAGATAAAACCAAACGCCTAAACAAAGCAGATGCCAAATTAACGCTGAGGCTGACACAGAGTATGTATTTACAAAAACCTTGTCATAACTCTACGAAACACAACTACGCTGCTCAGTCAACATCAGACCCCAGCCTGCAGAACCACCCTGGGAAATTCAGGAGACATTTTCTCCACCAAAGGAGATGGGGAGGTCACTACAGACGCCCTTTTGACTGCCTCCACGCTCAGCAGCTAACAGACAAGTAAAGCTACACCTGCATGCTAGACCTGAACATTTGAAATTTAAGGAAAGTAAAAACTGCATGCGTCCAGCTCAGCGGTGGAAGAGGGGCTCCTCTGGAACAGCCTCCTCAAATTATATAAAGAAGCAAGTACAAATTCATTGCTCATCAGTTAATTTTAGCTTCTTTGAGTGCTGAGAACGACCACCAGTGAGGGCATAATTCAGATCTTTCTAAATTAAGTTGCTTTAAGATGTTGGGATAAGACAAATGCTACATTGTAGTTTAAAATCCACTATGTTTCTGCTAGAAGAATCCGAAAGGACATTAATGAGGTGTCCCTGGCTGATTCCCAAGCTCTGTCCCTCCATGTGGGAGTCGCAATTGGAGCAGGCCCGCACGGCTCATCAAAACCGTCCTAGAAAGGGACAGGCTTCAGAGATAATGGGTGCTGGCAGCATGAGGAAAAGAAGCCCTGCTTCCATTCGTGCTGACGTTACAAACACAAGATTCAGCCTCCTCAGATACGAATTAAAATACATCAGAGATTTTTATTTAACACTGATTCTCCATGTGCTTCGGGCTCCCACCGGCTTCATGAAAAACGAGAAGGAATGCCACAGTGAAGGCTGGAAGAGGTTTGTATCCCAAACAACTCACACAGGAGCCTGCATTGCCTGACAGGCACCAGGCTCCCTTCTTTCTGCCTGATTTAAGCCCCAGCAGACGAGGCTGCGGGACGGCCCTCAGGCAGGCGATTCTGCAGGCAGGGCTGGCTTTCCAAGAGTGTTTCTGGAAAGCAAACCGGGCTGGACATGCCGCTGGGGTGGGGGGGTTTCGCACCTTCAGGGATGCCCTGCACCTCGAGGCCTTACCTTTCCTCTCCTGCTGTGCCCCCTCCTCGCCCCCTCTCACGCTAAACCTGAGGGAAAAGCAAGAACACGGTACTTCAGCAGACAGCGAGGAGGCCGACGCTCCTTCTCGGGGAGGGGTGGTGAACTGCCCAAGAAAATGGCTTTTCAAGAGGGAAGGAGCCTCGCAGAGCGGCCTCGCTAAGGGGAGGCTAGGTCTCAGCGCCCCCCGCCGCCATGAGGCGGCTCCCTCCGGCCCTCTCGCCCCCTCCTCGGGCTCACCCCCGGCTCCCTCGCCCCCCGGGCAGCTCCACAGCCCCCTCCATGAGGACGGAGCGCCCGCCGCCATTGCGGCCCTCGTCGCTCCCCTCATAGTAGCCGCGGGCGCGCGCGCGACCCCGACCCGCCGTCGCCATGGCAACGCCTCCCCCCACACACACCCCCCCCCGCCCCGCACGCACCTGGCGCCGCGCGCCCGGCCCCATGGGGAGACGCCCGGCGACGGGAAGGGATTGGCCCGCCCCCTTCCGCCCCGCCCTCTCATTGGCTCGAAGGGGAAGAGGCGGGACTACCGCATTTCCGCCGCGAGGGGGGGAAGAGGAGCTCGCGCGAGAATTCAGCTCTGTTCTCGCGATACTTGGCGAGGGTATAAAAGGCAGTGGGCGCATGCGCCTGCTAGTCGCGGCCTATGCGCCAGTGGCTTGTCGGTTGGCGGTGTGAGAGGCTGGAGGTCTGACCCCCCTCTGTTCCAGGGGGCTGTTGTGGGCGTGATTGTGCCCTGTTCCCCGTCAGGGGCCTTTCTTCCTCGAGCTGCCTCTTCGCTTCGGTTTGTGTCCGTGCTACGATGTCTCCAGCCCCCGTGAGGTAGTAAGAGCAGTGCTTGGCCTCGGCAGGCTGCCGTAATTCCGTGTGAAGGAGTTCGGGTGTATTCAGAGCTTTTCAGGAAGAGAAGCTGTTCTCTGGCTTCCAGGGTATTTGTGCGTTGCTTTGTATTGGCGCCATAAATAAACTGTGTTGTTAGCGGGTGTATTTAGAGACAAAAGTAGCCTTATTGTCTCACCTGAATGCCTTTCCAGGGGCTGGCTTTGACCCTTCTTTGTGCTCACCCTACCCTCAACCCATTTCCTAATACTCTCTACAGGCAATTGAGTAAGCCACAGGTTGGATGGAGGCGGCAGCAATCGGTGGCTGCTGCCAGCAGGGCTGGGTTGTCATGCAGCCGGAGACCTTTCTGAAACCAGTGGATGGAGCTGTGCTGCATGGTTGAGGGGTCCCAGTGGGATGAGACCTGGGAAAGGAGAGATGGGGGAGGAGTTTTTGGGGGGGAGAAAGCGCCTTGTTTGGTAAATTTAACTCAAAAAAATGAGGGAGCAGCAGAGATGGACCTGTCGGTGTCTGGTTATAAAACCGGGGAGGGGAATGGGTCTGGGCTTGCCAGTGAGGGCTGGGCCCAGTGATGCCTGGCTGGTGGTGGATGTGGGAGGGAGGCCCCGGGGAGGGCTGGCTTCCCAGCCCTGTGGGATCTCAGCTGACTTCCCCTGAGTTTGCTTCCACATGCCCAGGTGGAGCCTGGACCTGCTGGCAGTGGGGGGGGTGTGGGGGGGGTGTGTCTCAGGGAGGGGGCCAGCCTGTAGAGGGATGGGGCAGCTCCTCCACTCTGTCCCTGGGGAAGCTGGTGGGTGTCCCCCGTCCTCCCCTCCATCCTGGGGCTGCTCCATCGGGAACTGCTCCCAGATGGGGAAGCTGTAAGGATGGATCCAGCCTTGCTATTTGCTGCAGATCCCATTAGGCTCCAGAGTGAATGTGCTGCAGCCTACCTCTCCTTTCCCACCTAGGTGATCCTGGAAGATCTTCCCCCTTGCTGAACCCAGGGGCTGATGCATCCCCCTTCCCTGCTCTGGTGCCTGACTCCTGCATCCCAGGTAGGCATCACCCAAATTTCCCCTCTGCTGTTCACTGTCTGTGCTTGTTCAAGTCACGCTCAAGCTTTTTGCTCTTACTAAGCAGTGGCTTGCTTGGGGAGTGTGGTTTCCGCGGGTGTGCTGGGGTCTTTCCGGCATTTGCCATGGTCCTGCGCTGTTTTCAGGGTGGGGGAAAGGTTTCAGTGTGACTTGGGGTGTTTTATTTTGGAAAGGATGATGCAAGCAGTGGAAAACAGTAGCCACAGGGAGGGTCCAGGCACCCCAAACCATGCTGGGAGCATGATGCTGAGGCGTGGGCATGGTGTGGGCTGGCAAGGGATGCCGGGGATGAACAGATCTGGAAATCACCCAATCCATCTTTAGTTTGCCAGTAGTTGGTCAATCTCTGGTGATTCCCACTTCTCCCATCTGCAGGATCCTTTCCTCACTGCTGGGAATGAGGGTGTCTCCTGCCCATCAGCTCTTGGCCTCGCTCGCTGTGGGTGCGTATCTCTGGTGGAGGGGCTGAGCTCATAACAGCAGTAGAAATGCAGGTGAACAGGCAGGGGGCTGCTTGAGCCGCTGCTTCCAGCCCTGCTTGAGGTCAAAATGCTCCTTCCCGGCAAATTTTGGGGAGGTGGATGTGGAAAACTGCTGGGGGTGATTTTTGGAGCTGCAGGCTAGCGCTCCAGAGCTGTGTGTCACTGGAATAAACCCCACTGAGCTCCTGGGGCTGAGACCCACCGTGGGTTGGTTCCTGCTCTCCTAATTTCTTTTTTTATCCCATTTTTCTGCTGGCAGGAGAGGTTTCATGCCTGCAATCGGTGGCTGAGCAGCGTGTTGCCCGCTATGGCTGGTGAGTTGGGGGCGGGGGATAAACCCTCTGGCTCTGTCCCCTTCATCACCAGCATCCCTTCCCTGCCAAAACATGAGGGTGCCCACGGATAGCCGAGGGTTTAGGGGCTGGGATGCTTTTTGGGGGACCAGGGTGAGATCCCACCTGGCTCTTTCCATCTGGAGGTGTCCTGCTGAGCTGGAGATGCCACGCAAACCCCTTGGGAAGCCCAGGGGGGTGCTGAGCCCCCTGCCCCGCAACCTCACGGTGGTGTCTCCAACTCTGCAGGCTGGTTTAGGCGGCTCCTGCACAAGCCCAAGCCCAGCTCAGTAGAGAGCAGCCTCAACGCTGGACGCTCTGCTTCATCCTCTCCTTCCTCATCCTCTCCAGAGAGCTCCAGTTCCTCTCCCAGCATGAGTCTGGCCAGATCCGTCTGTCCGTCACCCGTCTCGGTGTTGGACATCAATGCCTCAGGCAGCGCCCGGTGGGACAAGAGCTATGATGTCTGTATCTGCCACAGTGAGGTGGACCTGGAGCTGGTGGAGGAGCTGGTGTCCTACCTGGAGGGTCAACCTGAAAGCTTCCGTTGCTTCCTCCAGCTGCGGGATGCGACGCCAGGAAGCGCAGTGGTGACGGAGCTGTGCAATGCTGTGCAAAACAGCCACTGCTGGGTCATGCTTATCACCCCCAGCTTCCTTCAGGACCCTTGGTGCAAGTACCAGATGCACCAGGCATTGGCCGAAGCTCCGATGGCCAATGGGCGCACCATCCCAGTGTTGAAGGATGTGGATCGGAAGGATTATCCCAAGGAGCTGCGCAACCTCTACTACATCTACATGGCGCTGAAGGAGAAGAGCTTCAGGCAGATCAGAGACACCATCATGCGCTGTGAGTATGCCATGGGATGCTGGTGGACTGTCACTCTGGTGGGGCAGAGACCATGGGAAGGGACCAGATTCCATAAACTTATTTAAATAGTTGATTCTTTTAGATTAATTGTTGCTAATGGGGCTGACCTGTTGCCTCTGCAGACCTCCAGGAGCTGTGCTGGAGTTCCATGAGTGGGATGGAGTAGTGCTGGGAGCAGGCAGAGGTGTCCCTGTGGCATTTTGGTGCTGCCACCACTGGATCTGGATGCGGTCGTGTCCTGAGGGGACGAAGCTGAGCTGCTTGGACCAGACCTGGTAGCCGAAGATAGGGAGGTCCTCAATGGCAGGGATGATGGTGTGGAGCCTGCCATGTCCTGGTGATGCCACCACTGTCTTGGTGGCCAAAACCCCCACGGTGGGGGACATCCTCCAGCGGGTCCCCGCTGCTCCTCACACAAATGCTAAGCTCCGACGTCTTTGCACGGGTTTGTTTGAACTATGAAAACGCAGAAGTTTTAAATTTTGGGGTTTGTTTTTGTTTCTGTGGTTTGAATGACGGTGGAGCCCCGCGGCACCGCCGAGCCGCCGGGGGGCGCCCCCTCCTCTCCTGCCGGCGCCGCGCAGGCGCAGTGCGGGGAGGGAGGGGGGGTGGGGACGCCATGGCGGAGGGCCCGTGGCCGAAGAGGAAGCGGGAGGAGGAGGAGACCGGGACTGAGCCCCACGACGGGGCCGCCGCCGCCGTCCCCTTCCCGCTGGCGGAGCTGCGCCTGCGGCGTGTGCTGCGGGAGTCGGCGCGGGAGAAGGCCGTGTTCCTGCACGGGGAGGTACCGGGGCGGAGGGGGGGAAAGCCAGGCCCGGTTAAGCCCGCCGCCATGTTCCCCGCTGAGGGCTAGCCCAGGCGGGCCACGCCCCCTGCCGAACGGCCGCGCCCCCTCTGCGAAGGCCACGCCCCCTCCTGCGCCTCATGGCGTGGCCGGCCACCCCCGTCCCCGGTCTCCCGGCCCCAAACCCTCTTTATTCCCCAAGGCGTGGCCCCAGACTCGCCTTTCCAGCCCGGTGCTGCCCAAATTCAGCCAAGACGGAGGAGGGGGGAGGGTGGGAGGTGGCCGGTGGCCGCTGTCAGCAGCAGTGTGCTGGGAACCTTATTTCAAGCCTCAGGTTTATTTTTTTTTTTGTGTTAGTATAGCTGGTGCTTTTGGACCTGAGAGCAGGTTTTTCGTGTTGGAAACCTTATTTCAAGCCTCTGGGTTTTTTTCTTATTAGTATAGCCGTGGTTCTTGGCCCAGCGAGCAGGCTTTTTGTGCTTGGTGGGTAAAGTGGCACTGAATTGCAAGGAAGATGCTAACTCTGGGGCTGTAAATAGGGTAGGCATGCCAATCAGATGCCATAAAAGGGAAATTTGTAATAATCTAAAAAAAATTTTATGGCCAGAGAGCCTGGCCAAGGTGTGGGAGCAGTACAGCTGCCTCTGCTTCTCTCTCCTGGAGATGTGCATCTGAGCAGGCGATGAGGATGGGGAAGTTTCAAGCTGCTGCTTTGGTCTCGGGGCAATGAGGCTGATGGTCAGTGGGTAACTGAACTGGGCACAGACCTGTCTGCTCTGCCCTGTGAGCGTGACTGGGCTGGGAGCCCCAGGTGAACCCCTTTGCTCTCCCCAAGCAGTGTCCAGGGAGGCCTTGCCTGGGTCCTGTATGAATGGGAGCAATTTGGGGGTGTGTTCTACACCCTGCACATCCCAAAACCTGCATGCTCAGGCCATGTCCGGATCTGGGTTGTGGTTCCTCAGAGCAGGGCAGCAGTGTTCCCTGCCCTGGAACTGCCTAGGCTTGCTCCGTGACCGTGATGCGAACCCCTGCGCCTGTTTCTGCCCTCTTCCTGACCCTCCAACTGCCTGGTCGGCAGCCCTGTGTCAATTTGTGAGTATCTGAGGTGAAATCAGTGATGTGGGTCAGCAGGAATGCGGCTGTAGGCACTGGGAGCGTCCGGGGAGGTGCAGATGGGCACATCCCATGCTCCCCCCAAAAAACTGCCTGTGTTCCCTGTCAGGCAGCAGATTTCTGCCATGCTTCAGGTCAAAAGTGCCTTTATTTTTGAATGGAGGCTGGACTAGGAGAGGGTTTGTGCATGAGAATTGAGGGGCTGCAAGGTGTCTCCTGTGGTCCCTGGGTGGAGGTGTTCAGGTCCTGGCCTCAAACTCTCCAGCCAGTGCTGGGTTTGTTTGCTGACAGCTTTATCTGTTCTTATTCCAGCTGACCAGCCCCTCTGGAGAGGGGACAGATGCCGTAGTCATCCTGGAAAAGACTCCTTTCCAGTAGGAGAAGGTATCGGACCTGCTGAAGAAGCACATGAAGCTGGAGCTGCAGATGCGTAATGACATTTACAGCACATACCACCTCTATCCTCCCCCTGAGCTGTGTGGTGAGTGCTGGGGGGTCCCAGGAGGGCAAGCTCTGTGTCTTGGCTGCGGACTGGCAGTCATGGCTGGGATGCCGGTTGGTGTGCTCCTGCTGGCTCCGGATGGGAGGATGCAGTGAGACAGACAAGTGCTGCTGCCGGACCATGCCACCCCGGTTGTGGTTTGGCTGACAGCAGCACACCAGGCTGAGGTGGGGAGATGTTGAGGGCTGGCTGCGTGATCAGGGCCATGGTTCCCTTGAGCAGCTCTGTGAGTTAGAGTTAGCCTAGGCCGTGCTGAGGCCTGACTACAGTGAGCCAGGTGCTGATAAGGAAAATATAAGCAATCTCCTTGTTAGTGTAAGGGCCTGATTACAGTGAGCCAGGTGCTGACAAGGAATTTACGAAGGTCATGCTGGCCTGGGAATTTAGTGGAAAACAACTTTGAGAAAGTATGGACTGTGGAGACAAGGAAGAACCCTTGGCTTGAAACCGCAAGTAGGAGGACCATGTAAATGTAATCTTTAGAGCTCAGCCAATTAAGTCTTGATAAGTATGCATAATTATAATGAAACACATAAAAGAGCTGTATTATCGTAATAAAGTAGAAGCTTGCTTTATCACTCATATTGAGTCAGCTGCTTGTCTTCCCTCGCTGTCGCAGGGAGATTCGTGGATTGTGGCTGCTCTGCAGGCAGCATCTTACTCTGGAGGCTTTGGGCATTGCCTTGTTTCTCCCATTTTTCCCCACACTGTTGGACACCTAGCTCAGCTGATGAGTAGCTGCCCATTAAATGGCCATGGCTTGATTACTTGCAGTCATCTGCTTGTGCCTTGATTTAAAGGTGAAGGAGGACTTGGGCATCTGAAAGCTTTCCTTGTGTGCTTTTTTTTATTGATATCAGTTAATCTGATAAGATATTGTCTCTCCCCATAAGGTTTATATTGAAACAATCTCTGCAGAGCATGTGTCAGCTGCTTCTTGTTCCAGTGTATCATTTCATGTGCTTTATTTTTGTTGCCCAATGTCGTGTGGTAAGGACGGACAGCTAGCATGTTTGCAGGAGAGATTTAAATCCTGGTAACCTTGAGTGCCTTGTGCAGGGAAGCACCTGGCCTCTCAGCCTTTCAAGCCTCTCCCTGCTGATTTCATGCATGTGTGTTACGAAACCTGATTAATAACTGAGTATGATGAGGTGAGATGAGTGGGTTGGAGAGCTTTGGTAGAAGGCTGTCATCCTGTGAGATGGATTCTTGTCACAGCGGAAAGGTGTCCTGTGATTGCGGTGCTCTGCAGCCAATGCTGGAAAGCGGGGCTGCTCTTTTGGCACTTCAATTTAATGCTGGTATGTGTTTAAATTCTGGAAGTGCAGTGATTAATTATGTGTTGATGCTTCTGTAAACACAATGATAGCCAAACAGGTTTAACAGTCAAAATTAATCAGAGTGATAGCCTTAAGTAAGAAGTTGTTGTGGTCCTGAATTAAATTTTTGGGATGTTTGGTGTGCCTTCCCAAAAATGCTCCTATTTTAATGCTGTTTCCATAGTGTAGAAGGAAGCACTGTCTGGCTTTGGGAGCTTGAGTTGTGCAAAAGTCCTACCAAGGACTTGAAATCAGAGGTTTCAGTGTTACAAAGCCACGTTCCCGTGGCAGGAAAACACTGCAACACAGTGCTTGTTGCAGTTGCCCTGCATGGGAAGATAGTAAAACTATGCTTCGTTGGCTGGGAAGACTCCTGCTTGGGTGCCCGCTGCATTCGAGGCTGGCAGCGACTTGCAGGGATTCCCACGAGGTGGCATTACAAGACTGAAATCCCCTGGGCCTCTCTCTAGCTGCAGCCCTGCCAGCCGTGCTGGCGTCTGACTTCTTTGTAGCACTCTGCTGCAATGCTGTGTAACTCCAGTGTTACTCCGATAGCAAAATGTTTTATTTAATTTAAGATTTATACTAGGTGCGAAAGCCCTTTCTAGGGTAAAAAGGCTGTTGGAGGGTTGCTGGTCTCCATCAGTGCCACACCGTGTCCTACTTTTTCTGAGAGATTGGAGCAAAACCAGGTGCATCTGGGTCTTTTCCCATTCTGTTTCTGTGCCTTTTAAACTAAACCCTCGATCACGTTTTCTTTTTTTTATTCAACACGTCCTCTGTGCTGTGACTGCCCTGCATAGCCATGCTGTGTTTCATGTATGGCTGGACCAAACTTGCTGTGCTTTCATATGAGTATTCATGCTATTCCTCTTACAGGTTTGAATGGGGCAAAAAGCCTCTGGCTTCCTTCTGCTGAAGTTTATCTTTCTAATTACTTTAAAAATTGCCTTTAAAAGGCAGGTTTTGCAGAAGGGTTATGCATTGGTGCATCTCTGCTTCCCAGCCCTCTCCTTGGCATTGCTGCTCCTGCCCTGGATGTTGGGCAGCAGACCTGGGGGGGGGGACTGCAGACCCCGGTGCTGTCCTCCAGGCTCGCTGGCTCTGAAGGGTGAGCAAGGAGGCTTCTTCCTTTGAAGCGATTCAGAGCCAAATTAGCTGGTTTTTGCAGGCATATTGCATGTGCCGCTGGCGGGCAGCTGGGCTGGCACCAGAGGAAATGGTTGTATGCATCAGGAGGGGAAGGAAATTGCCCTTCTGAGCTGAGTCATGGCCCAAGGAGGGAGTCGACCTGAAGAATGCAGCTCATAACCCTAAAATGAAGGAGGAGGATTTTCCTATAAGGCTGCAGATAGTGTCAGGGCTTGTGAGAAATCCCTGGACATCAAGTGGTTGTGTGGAGACCCAGCAAGCCCTTGCACGGGGTCTGTCTTGGCCTCTTGGTTGCAGGGTTAGAGATATACAGAGTTTTATCTCCTGGGACTTGCAGATTTACATCTGGTTAACATGATGCAGTAAGAGTATTTTGCAGAAAAGGTCAAACTTTGGCATTAAGCAGGCCCTTTGAAAAGTCCTGAGTCACAGTGTCACGCAGAAGAGGAATTCACCCCAGGGTTTTCATGGCATCCCAGGTGGCTGAGCCCCCCACACTCAGCTTCTCCCTTTCTAAAGGTAAGGTGAACCTCCAGACCAAGGAAATCATGGCTGCAGGTGACACTGATATTGGGTGTGTTGGTGGCATGAGGAGCTGCCTCTGGGTCCCTCTGCTTTTTTTGAAGTGCATTTCTCAATGCCACCTTTGTGGTCGGAAGTCCCCAGGGCAGCTCTTCCTTCAGCTGGAGTTTCTGGATAGCTGAAAGGGGATATTTTCTTCAGCCTTTCCCCACCTCCTCGTTTAAGTGAGTCGGATGCTGTCTCCTCTGTGGAGTCAAGCTAATGCAGGCCCTGTGTGATGAAAGCTTGTTTTGTCTTGACGGTAAAAGCTTGTGAGGCTGGGCAAGTTGCTTTGTTTGCATGGTGAAGGCAGAGAAAGGGAGGCCAAAAGTAGTACGTTACCTGAGCAAATGACTCCCTTCTGCCCTGGGAAGAGGAATTTCACTCTGCTGCAGCTTAAAGATGAGATTTTTAGGGCTGGGAGCACACTGACATAGAGATGCGTGAATACTGTGCTGGTCAGAAAGAGGATGTCAGCTGTGTCTTGCTTGGCTCATTGGTTTTACTGGCCACTAAGAGAGACATCTCAAGGCTAAAATGGGAAATAACACTTGCAAAACAGCTTAATAATGATTAGAGTTTGTCTGAAGGGCAACCCAAAACCACCTGAGGAAGTAGAAGGAAATTTGTGAGCAAATTTTTGAGGAAGAGCAGTGTCAGAGAGCATGCCCTCTGATTGTAACTGCCCTGCTAACAGTGAAGGCAGGTGTGCATAGCTCACTTTAAGGCCAGTTGCTGGATGTCGCTTGCATTTAAGAGGCAGCTTGTGCCTGGAGGTGTGAGATGCTGGAGGAGGGAGCCCCAGCTCTGGGACTCTCCCTTGCAGGGAGAGCGAGGGCTGCTTTCATAGCAGGGGAAAGATTTTCCTGCTGCCAAAGGCTCGATTGCAAAAGCCACATGGTTCAAGCAGCACTTTCCCCGATGACATCCAGCTCCTGGTGGTGCTCACACCCATTTAGCAAGGAGACCTTGCTGTTTCCAGCAAAAAGCAGCCTCCTCTTGCCTGGCTGCTGAGGGATGTTGTCTTTCACAGCACCAAAGCCATGCTGGTGTAATTTAAGGCCTCTTAACAGTCCTTTAAGGAGTCTGTACTCACTGGGCATGGCTCATCCCTGCGCTGCAGGCTGACATTAAAAGTGTCTAAAAACAAGCACATCAGGAGATGTTCCAGCTCCATCTCTCCAACACCGGGTGGAGAGATTGTGGGAGAAATGGGAGAGCCTGGAAAGAAAGTATTCAGTCATGCAGGAAGTGATACATATCCCTGTCTTCCCAAGCCCAAAAAGCGTCTGGTTTCAGGCAGCAAGGAGCTGGAGAAACTTGCATGAGCTGCATGGGGAAGGTTGGTTTGTCTCCTGGTGTTGCTGCGCTGCCCCTGCCTGCGGGGCTTGTCCAGTGAAGAAAACTCATCGCATTCACACTTAAATAAAAAGCTGGAGCCTGAAGCAGTGGGAGCTCGTGGGGTGGTTTGGGGGATGGTGGGAGGTATTGCCCTGCTTTACTCTGGGTTTTTTTAGGTTGGTAACCTGCACCTTTGCCCTTTGGTGTGGCTGTTGCAGCTAGAGCCCCCTGTGTCCTCAGTCTGTGGATGAGAACCAGGGGCCAGACAGCCTTGGCAGAAGTCCCCAGCAGCGTGTTTGCCTTGCCCTGACGTGTGCTGGCCTTGGAGACTGTGAGCTCTTGCAAGCTTTATCCTTTTGTTTTGTGCTTTTACTTCATTCAATAACAAGAGCCCCATATGTCTGAGGCAAAGCTGTGGTCATACCTACTTGGGCCTGGGTTAAAATTAGGAGTTCCCCAGTGACTGCTGTGCGGTTTTGGTCATAAAACTAAATAAACCATGCTAATACAACAGGGGAAGGGGGAGGTTGTCCATCACATTTAGTTAGGGCTGCATCGAAGGAGGTACAGCTCTGTGCTGTCTTCCCCTCGTCAGGTTTGCAACAGGAAAGAGGTTTGCTGAGGAAGAGAAAACCTGCAAGAGTGTAAATGGGACTTCCTCTGCTGCTTCCTGGGCTTGGCACCTTCCTGCACCTGACAGTTGAGTTGATTATAAGCCAAAGCTCAGCTTCCTACTAGTGAAGGGAGGAAAAAGCATCCCTGCCCAAAAGTAGAAACAGGTTGTTCCTGCCCTGCGTGCTTCTCTTGGCTCCCCAATGTGTTTAAATCTATTTAAAACAAAGCTACAATGGTCCATTGCAGTGTTGCTGAGTGGGGTGGGAGAAGTGAGTGCAAAGCAGCCCAGGCGGTCTCCCTGGCCTCTGCTCACCATTCGCATTGGTTTGAAATTTGATGTGCCGAGCTGGAGGGGAATTCTGGCAGAGCCTGGGGCAGTGTGGTGCGAAAGGGGACAAGGCATTGCTAGTGAGCCTGGGGTGCACTTTCCTATGTGCATGAGCTCTCTCTGCCCCCGTCCCATCTGCGACATGTAGCTGTCCTGTGCCATGAGCATGGGATAATGTGTTCTGTCCTTTCCTCTTGGCAATGGCTGCCTTCAGCCCTTTTTCCCTGTAAGTTCCCCAAATTGAGCTGGTGTTTTGGTTTTGTTTCTTGGGTTGTTTTTTTCGCTTTTGTTTTCAGCCGGGAAGGGGAGAAGTCATTTTGTTTCTGGTCAAATCCAACTATCCTTTTTCCTTGGCAGGGAAACAACGGTGCGGTGTATCTCCTCAAACACCCTTTGTAGGGTGAGCTGCCTGATTAGTTGTTCTCTGCCATCGCAGTACCTCTGCCTCCTGCTCATCTGGATTCCTTCAATTAAACCTCCTTTTTTTATAACCTCCAGTTAATTGATGGCCAGTCCTGACTTCCAGAATAAACCACAGGCGTTTCGTGGTGTCCCTGGGCTGGTGTTCAGGAACACGCCAGCTGATGTGATTCAGATGTGAGGGGAGACAATCCCTGACCCTTCAGCAAGCTTAAAAACCCACATCATGTGTCCAGTGGTTCTTTACCCCCGTTTCCAGGCCTGGGTAGGTTTTGGCTGCCCCATGGTGTACGTGATGCTTTAATGCACGTGGAGTCTGCCAGGAGCAGGGCGGCTTTTAAAATGGAGCATGAATGCGGCCAGTCGCCAGCAATGGAAAGATTTTGTGGCGAGCCTGGTCTCGCTGTGGAAGTTTCCTGTGGCTGAGCCCAGCCTTAGCTGGGACTTTGCATCCCATGTGTGGGCTCTTAACGATAGTCAGGCTCTGAGCATTTATCAAACAGCTTCTCTGCCCATAGTGATTTATGCTAATTAGCATTGCTGGGGTGTTTCAGGGTTGATGAGACCTCTAGAAGGGAAATAATCATTAGGGAACCACAGCCTCTCCCCCCCTCTCCTCTTCTAAACATCTGCTGCTCAACTGCAGCTGCATGTTAAGGATTTCTCTGATCTCGTACTAGGCTTTAAAGTATCCTTAGTGTCTCTCCCCACCCATGAGCAGCCACCCCCACCCAAAATGGGGAGGTGCTGGGGAAGCCGTGCAGGGTCTTCTGCAACCCCCTACCAGCCAGCACACAGATTATGGTTATCACCACCCCCAGCACGGAGGGGTTTCTGCTCTAGTCCCTGCTCTTGTTTTCAGGGATAAGATTAAATTTTGGAAGTCTAGGCCTCAGGCCGGGCATGGTATCTTCTTATCTTTTGCCTTTTTGTTTTCTCCCCAGCGCTTTGCTGGTCTTTTTAAGCGAGGAGCTACAGCCTTGTCTTTTTTCTTCTTTGCTATTACATCATCCCACTAGAAGTGCTAATAGAGCCCTGGAAAACAACCTTGTTTGAACATGTGTATGGTGGGAATCAGACCAGACTGCCCTTGTGGTTTGCATTCTCATATTTCATGTTACCAGCATTTTCCTGTGGATTTCATTAAGCTGGGTTTGGCAAGAAATGAAAAGGCAGAGTCTCCTGGCTTGTGCAGTCCTTTTTTAAAAAAAAAAAAAAAAAAAAAAAAAAAAAAAAAAAAAAAACCCCAAAAAAAACCTCCAACAGATCAAGGGAGGAGAGGTTGGTTCCCCCCTAAGGGTATATTCAGGTCAGTTCACAATGATCCTAAGTTTTGGATTAATTAAACTCTTGACAGAGTTCCCCAAAAGGGCTGTCTTTTTATCTTGAGTGTCTGTGTGCAGCATCCACTGACCCAGCTCGCTCAGTGTATCTGCGAGACTGGCTGCATCTTCCCTACCCACCTGGGGCAACCAAAATGTTTCATACCTAAACTTGATGGGGAAAATGATGTTTCAATACAGTTTCGGCTCTCAAGCCCTAGCCATTTTCTGCTGCCTTATCTTCTAGAGATCTGGTTGGGGACTCCCTTGTCAGTCAAATACTTAGGCTAGAACATAAAGCGTGTTTTGGAGGTGTAAAGAAGGAGGCTCGAGCTCAGGTTGGGAGCCAGGAAAAGCAAAGATGCTTTCTGCTGGCCTTACTCTGTCACTTATCCCTGGTCTCCTGCATTTCATAGCCGAAACTCATCTCTGGATGGTGCTTTGCTTTGGAGGAGGAGTGCAGGGGGATAACCAGAGCAGGGACTACAGGCAGTGTGGAGGCTGTAGCTTTAAGTATAGAGGAAGAAGAGTGGTGAGCTGTTGTCTAATCAGCCAAGAGACACAGAAAACACATTGCCCAAGAAAACATCGGTCTTCCACATTTGCCTGGTGAGCTCTGACTGCCAGTGGCCAGAGCTGCCATCCAACCTCAGGCTTGCAAGCAGCATGCCTGTTCCTTTCCGAATGGGGAAAAATCAGCCACATTCCCTTCCCAGACCTAGCTGTAAAGGTTTTGGTGCAGCCTGGGAGGTAAGAAGGTGCAAACAGCCCTGCAGTGCTGCGAGAGGCGTCTGCTGAGTCCCACAAGAGCTGGCTTCCGCTGCTGCCTGCCTCTCTGGGGTCTGGTGTGCTCAGAGTTGCTCGTGTTGGTGGCTGCTCTTCCTGAATGCCTGTACCTATCCATTGCCAACCGGTGGGAGCACAGAGGAGGGATGCTGCTGCCCCTCAGGGTATTTAGTGCTAGCAGCAGCTCCATCTCCACGTAATTTGTAAAGCAGTGAGGTCTGGTTTATTGCTAGACTGCATCAGGGAGAATGATCTCAAATCCTCTTAGGGGCAAATGCAACTATTCCTGCGCTGGGCTAAACCATCTCTGTTCAATACCTCACCTCCAGCTGTGGCTGGTTCTTAATGCTTGAGAGGAAAACAAAAGTTGCTGAATAATTTAGCTAGCTGGTGGTGCAGTGCCACGCAGCAGGGTTGGGGGAGTACCTTTTCACTGAAGTGCTTCTAATCGCCTGGAGTTTGTTGTTGAAATGTTTTATGGGTAATTAACTACAAACGTTATCAGCTATGAAATTATTTGGTCATCTTAAAATCAAGTCTTTGGGGTTTTTTGTTTTGTGTTCCGCTTGCAGCGGATATGTGCTAATCCATGAACTTGGGCTAAATGTGCCTGAGATGTTGAGCTTTTTTCTGTGCTGGTTTATAAATGGCGTATTTCTCTTTCAGTGGGTGTACAATATCCTGGAGAAGAAAGCTGAGGCTGATCGAATCATCCATGAAAACCCAGATCCTTGCAATGGATTTGTTCTAGTTCCAGATCTTAAGTGGAATCAAAACCAGGTTCGTTTGCTCCTCTTATCTTTGAAGGGACGCTGCTTGTCTGAAGGTAATCCAGAGGAAATGTCTACTTTTGTGCTACTAATAGCACACTAATGAAAGTTTTAGTAGGGGAATGGGTCCTTCCTGTTCACACTGTCATTAAGTGATGATACTGCCAGGGCCTTTTATCACATGCTAATTGTGGACACTGAAAAACACAGGCTGTTCTCACTGCTGCTGGGTGATTTATTTATTAGCTTCACTTTCTCTTTCCTGTATTAGCCCAAATGTTGTCGTGATGTGTTTGAACCTAAATCCAGCTGCGTATTTGTTCCTGATGAACTTCTTTGGGTTTTTTTTGCAAGCTTCAACTTTAGGCGCAAACCAGGCAGATGTGTTGTCCTTCAGTTGCTGCAAATAACTCTACTCCACACAATATTAAACAGATGGTTGTTAGCTTATGAGCAACTGCTTAACCCCTCGTGGGAGTGGCCACTCATGGAAATGCAGAGGTTTTTAAGCCCAGGCTATAATCCTTAATTGAGTGGCTAATTATTTCCTTGGGCTCCGGCTCCCTTTCATGCTGTACTTGTGGGGATGTGCCAGGGGAGGTGAAACTCCATGTGTGCACCCCTTGAAGTTGGTGGAGTCAAATAAAAAAGTCCCCTTCATGTTTCTGATTCTCAAAATGCTTCTGCATTTGATTAAGACTTAGAAATGGGAACTAAAACAAAAAAAAAAAATGGGAACACAAGCCTGGTCGTGGGCAACACAATTCTGTATTTCTGTGTTGGGAGCACCTAGTGCTGGTCTGGTGTGGAGTTGCCTGGGGGAATGACCAGGGGAGGACAGGTGAGTAAGTCACTACAGGATAGTCTCCGTTCCTGGCACATCAGCTCCTCCAAAAACCTCTTCTCGAGCTGTGATGGGGGTAACCAAGCTCAAATTTCTACTTGTTCACTGGGAGGCACGACCTTCTTCCTAAAGAGATGCTGTAAAGCAGGTGATACATGGCAAGCTTGCAGTCATGCATACGCCACTGTGCCTTGGTCAGTACCCTGTGCTTTTAGGGTGGCAATACTGAGGGATTCTAAGTGCAGCACGCTGCCCCTTTCCTTGCTTTGAGCAAACCCTCGGTTGTAAATCCTTGCTTGCCACAACCAAGCTTTGCAACTCACATCAGGATTGGAGGCAGATGGGCTAAAAATTGTGCTTTAGCTTTTTCTAGAGACCTGTTGTATCCACATCTTGCAGCTAGCATGGTCGGGGAGTGCATAAATGATAGGATTTGTCTTTAGGGAAGGTTTCCCCATGCTGCTCTCACCTCTTGGTGTGCTGAACAGGATCTTCTTGTTATGTTCCCAACAGCTGGGCTGCTGTCTGCAACAAGAGAGCCGTCTTCCCTGGGGCTATCCAGGACCTTCGCGTTGCCCGTTTCTTTCCCAGGCAGGCGAGCCAGCATCCCAGCGAGGGCTGTCAACTTCTGCCTTTGAGCCAAGGAATTTCTTCTTGGCTGTTGGTGATGCTGAGCCAGAGCTGATCCTGGCAGCCCTGGGGCTGCCTGTGAGCACCGGTTCCTTCTGCCGCATCCCACCAAACAGGCAAGGCTACTAAATTACGTTAGGGAAGTGAGACAGAGCTTCCAGCAGGACTCTCTGAGCCTCTCCCTAGAAGTCCCTTCAACAGCATTGCCTTGCACTAGCTTAGCACCTTGCCTGCAAATGCTGCAAATTCACCTGTAACTATTTCAGGCTGATAGATGGGAGAAAGATTTCTTGTTTGTATGGTGAAGTCTGCACGCTTGCTGCTGGCCTCGACCTTCTGGGCGCTGCATCAGCTCCTGCTGCCCAACCTTGATAGTGGTTTGAGTTGGTTTCTTGGTGTGTTGGCTTTTTTTTTAATGGTGTGGGTTTCTCCTCCCCCACTTCTTTTGAGCTGGTTTCAAACCCACAGGAGCCCTGAGGCGTTGCCTGAAATGATGCCTGGCATGACATCATTCAGGGCCTTTTCAGCAACAGGCTTATTTGTTTCAAACAGCAACATGCAGATGTTGTTCTAGGGAGAAGAGATGTTTACTTTTCCTCCCGCCAGCCAGCCCTGATCTGAAGAGGACAAGCTGATACGCCATCTTTTTCTGGAGCTGTGCACAGGCTGCTTTGGGAATCAAACTGAATCATGAGTGTTGCTGTGGTGGCTGAGTGCAAATAGTGGCTTCGTGTTTCGAGAGACCCGAGACAGTGTCCTGAGAGCATCTTCTGGCACAAGCATCTGTTTCCAAATACCAGATGGGTTTCTTACAGCCCTGAAAAGATCTGCTGGGTCTCAAATATCGAAACCCTTTGCTTTGCAGTGTTTATATTAGAAAGCCACTAATGGAGCTCAAAGAGATGGGAATTTTTTATTTTTATTTTTATTCAAAGTGTAATGATCCACAACGCTGTCTTGTTAAACATTGAAATGGGTAAGTGCTTTGGGAGATGCCAAAGGTCAGCTGAGAGCTGCTGAACGGCCATGTTTTACTGCACTGGGGTTGTTCAGTGACCGATTAGATCTTGAAAATAGTTATTTATGGAACTGGTGTGACTGGAAAGCGGCTGGCTTTTTGCACAGTGGAAATATAGGAAGCTTTTCACTCGGAAAAATCTACAGTCGCAGTTTTGGCTGCTGCGATTCACTGTAAATCCTTGTCTGAGCATGGAGATAAACCATTTGCTTGCTCTGCAGAAAAGGCCATGCTCGGCGTGATGTTTGCACATGGGGGTTGCTGACAGACCCCACAGCCTCCTGGGCTCAGGCCTCAAGTTTCCCCCATGTAGCAGGGTGGGTGCCTGCACCTCTTCTGCCAGCCTCAATGTGCACTGGGACAACGTTTTTGAGATGCTCAGGGAGATGTTGTGATCGTGCAAGGGCAACAGCAAGCGCTGTGTTTACGGTAGAAAAGAGTTGATCGATCTGCCTTTAAAGCTGAGAAGATATTTGTGACCCTGCTGTTTATTGATTGGGGTGAAGCTGTCCTCTTTTGCTTATTCCTGGAAAAACCCCAATTTGTCCAGAAATGGTGCTTTTGAGGTGCAGTGGGTTTGTAGCTGAGTATGTCTCATACTGGGAGATTTATACTGGATTCAGCCTGGTGTGGGTTAAACATAATGGCAGGCAGCCCCTTATAACAGCCTGGAAGGCAGTGGTTGGTGTCAGGTCCAAAGTGCTTGTGCCTCTATCTGCTCTTTCTGTTGTCACCTTCGCCATCGTCCTCTGTCTCTCTGCAGCTGGATGACCTCTACCTGATAGCCCTCATTCACCCCCGAGAGGTCAAGTTGCTTCGGGACCTCACTGCTGAGCATCTCCCGCTGCTGCGGAACATCTTGCAAGAAGGCAAGGTAAGCGCAAGGCTGGTCCAACGCTGCCGTCGTGGCCAGGGAGGGCATGGCTTGCCTGCCGCAGGGTTGCTGCCTGCATTCTCTGGCAGCTGCCTGACCAACCCATGCACAGCGTCTGCGTGGGGACCAGTAACCGAGAGATGACCGTATGGTCACAAACCAGGGCTGCGCTGCCTGCTCTAGCTTCATGCTGCTCCGTCGGCACCTTCCTCAGGGACATCCGAAAGCCATGCCACATTTGAGGTGTTTCAGGGATGCTCGGTATTTCTCCATTAGCGGTGAGCTGCAGGAGTGGAGCCCTGTCCTCCCCGTGTTGGTAACTTCCTTCTCAACCCCTTGACCGTTCTCACTGGCCGAAAAGGTTTTTTCCAGCCCCATGACGGGGCGTGCTTGGTAGATGGATGCATGATAGCTTCTCTTTCCTTCACTGTGTTAGAAATTTGGAAAGTAATTGCACTGGGGAAAGTGGAGATTAATTAAGAGATTAGTCAGGGGATTGCAGCGCGCTGAGCAGTGAACCAAGCCGGTGTGCAGGAGTTGGCTGTTGCTGTTTATAGCTTTAATTACACCGGCTGGTAACAGGATCCCTGTAACTTGCCGAGCAAGCCGAAGTGATAAAGGTGGAAGGGAAAACAATACGAGTGGGAGGGCATGTCCTGTCATGGAGGTAGAAAAGTGGGGCAGACAGAGGCATCGCTCCATCCTTGCCGAGGCTGAAACGGAGGATGGGGAAGAGCTCTGTCCTTCCCAACTTCCCCCTCTCCCTTGCTGTGAGGATGGAGGAAGCAGAAATCACTTCTGCCTTTTGTGCCACCCGGGGATGCTCCTTTCTGTCTGTTGCAAGGTCTGTCTGTCCATGTGCTGCCTGCCCCGAGCTGCCCTGTGCCCTCAGTGCATGTTGCTAGTCCTGACCTGTGGCTTTTTTTCTCTGTAGGTGGCCATAGCGAAGCGCTTCGGTGTGCCCGGATCCCAGCTGCAAATCTACCTGCATTACCAACCCTCCTACTACCACCTGCACGTGCATTTCACCGCCCTGGGCTACGATGCCCCTGGCAGCTCTGTCGAGAGAGCCCATCTCCTGGCTACCATGAAACGGGCTTTGACATTTGCCCTTCGGGCTGACGAACTTCTGTTCAAGAAATTCCAGGAGGCAGGAAGAGTGTGAGCTGGCAGAGGCGCTTTTGTATCTTATTTTTAATAAATGCCCATTTTGGGTTTTTTTTTCTTTAAAGGTTTTGGTGCTTTTATGTTTTTTTTAACTTGGATTTTGTACAGATAGGGGCTGATGGCCCATTGCTATGGAAACCATGTCTCCTGCTCAAGTCAATTAAAACATTGATTGAGTAACCCCTTTTAGTGTGCTGGTTTTTACCAGGCGTGTAGCACCAGACTGGGCGCCTCTGGGATGCAGCGAGCAGAGGGATTTGGGCAGGGGGATCTGCATGCATCCATCTTCTCCACCCAAAAGACAGTATTTGAATCATAGAATACTGTCTTTAGACAACCCCTGCCACCAAATGTCAGCCCAAACGAGGGAGTAGGCAGCCAAAGGGGTTCCAAGAAAACCTGCCATCCTTGGAAAGCTTCACTTATTTCCTACGCATTTACCCCTGGGAGTGGGATTGCAGCTTTTCTGAGGCAGGGAGGGGTTTCTTGCTCCAAATAAATCAAATGACTAACCTGAGTCCTTGCCCCTCCCAGCCGGCCAGCTGCTGTGGGTTCTGTGAAGGCAAACACGGCTGCGCATGCTGCCTGATCCCCAGCCTCAGAGCCATCATCTCTACCCTGCTAATTAGTTATATATCCAGCTTAAATGAGCTCATTTAAAAGGGCAGTCCCTCCCTGACACAGGCGCCTCAAAGTTTTGCAAGGATTCCGCAGTGCGGTTTTTTTGGTTTTTTTTTTTTTTAAAAAAAAGAACAAACCAAAACAAAAAAACCCCATAAAATAAATGATACTGCTCTTCTTTCTGCCAAGGTGGTGGCAGGGCAGTAAATGCCTTCCTGCAGCTGGAGGGTCCCAGCAAAGGAGCCTCCTGAGACCCTGGATGACTTTGCTGACACTTTCCAGCTCTGGTGAGGTTTTGTCTTCCTCTTTCAGTGAGATACCAACTTTATCCTCACTGCTTGACTCCGTTTAAGTGCTCTTCACGCTGTGACCTGGCGACAGCTGCCCCTTGCGATGGGAAAAATACGTACAGAGAGAGGTTTAGTCTGCTGACCTAGCCATCGCTTCCCCTGCATCTTCTCTGCCAGGCACCAACCTCTGAAAACCTCATGAGTTCTTGCTGCCAAAAAGGGCTCTGGTTTCTGGTCAGGGATGTAATTGCAGGAATCATCTTGCCGGCTACCCCAGTTATTTACTTTTTTAAACACACTGGGCTCATTTTTGCTGATGGGGGGAGGAAAGAGATGTGATCTGTTTCCAGGGCTGCTTGCTGTGCCACAGTGCTGCCCTGTGATGAAGCGGTCCAGAGCCGGCTGGATTGCAAGTAGCATCATCAGAGATGCCCGGGGCTTTGTTCAGCTCATCTGATTAATAAATATTCAGGTCAGGCAGTTCCCTGGTACCTTTTAACAGCAGGGGAGAGGCAGAGCATCTGGATGCAGCCACCTTTTCTTATTTCTCCACAAAAATGCAGTATGCAGTAAGAAAGCTGGGCTAATCTGTTAGGGGAGTCTTTCCCTCTTGTTTCAGATCTACCTACCTCCTGAGCAGAGCACATCAGGGGCCGGAATTGATTTAGGAGCTGGGTAGCTGCTGTAGGAGTGGATCTGGAGGTGATCAGCGTGGTTGGCTGTTCTCTGGCTCATTGCATTCCTGGGTTTTCAGTTGCTAAGGTAATGGGATGAATTTTTTTCCATACCAGGGTGTTTTCTGTGCCAAGAGGGAGCTTGGTCTGCCCAGGTGAGGGAACATCATGGTTTTATGTACCTGCCTAGGTCAGCCCAGGAATGGAGATAGTTAAACAACAGACTGGATCATCCTGTCACCCAGGAAGCTTCCTTGTTCTTTAGGTATTAAAAAAAAAAAAGCTGTCTTGAAAATAGACTTTCTGAGGGCTGTGATAGATGATCGAGCAGCGCA
This sequence comes from Burhinus oedicnemus, assembly GCA_008921705.1. Taxonomy (NCBI): domain Eukaryota; kingdom Metazoa; phylum Chordata; class Aves; order Charadriiformes; family Burhinidae; genus Burhinus; species Burhinus oedicnemus. The sequence goes on along the minus strand of VFFE01007993.1, from coordinate 36,997 downwards.
TCTTCTGCAGACCATCTGTCTGCTCCCGCTGGAGGAACCGTTTCTCCTGGGAGACTAGAAAGCACGCTGCCTGGCCGTCACCCATCTCCTTGGGGAGTAGGGGGGATATGGAGAGCCTGGCAGGGGGGCTGTCCCTGCCTGCCCCAAGAGAAGAGGGCAGCATTTTGATGGAGATCTCATTTTTGATGGAGCCTTCGGAGGATTTATTGAGGTCCTGGGGCTGGGCTTGTGAAGCCAGGCAGTGTTTCTAGGCTATGGGTTGAGGAAGGGTAAGCCCGAGGTGGTCGGCAGGCAGCAGGACAAAGCCAGCTTGTGCTGGGCATGAATCACCCCATTCTTGTCCCTCTTGAGCAGATGCTGCGAGCCTGGCCGAGGGCATCCCCCTCCTCCTTCATTAATAGAGCTGAGCTCGCCTGGCTTCTGCTGTGTCCTCGTCACCCTTTTGGCAGCGTTTCGGCTGTGGCATGATGGTGCGAGGCCATTCTGGGACGGCAAAACCTCTGCCCTGTCCTCACTGCTGCAGCCGGGGCGTTTTCTAAACCATTTTACTGATGTTATTTCTGAATACCTTTGGACTGGGTGATGGCACAGCTCGTTACAAATTCACTTCTCAAACAGCCAGGATTTTTTTTCTCCCCCCTATTCTTCTCCAAATTACTCGGTGCTCATCATGCTGAATTAATCTAACTGGCAATTTATCCTTTGTAAATTAAATATTAGGGCAGGGTGTAGTCATTAGCAATGACTAACTACCTAGCAAACGCTCGTGGCATTCTGCTAAGGCAGCAAATATGTTTCCAAAGCGCGGTATTTTCTGGTGGATTTTAAAAACGCATCGTCTACTGGAGCTGCGGTGGCCACTGGAAGCTCTTTGCTGGTCTTCGGATCCACCCAAGGGGCCCCCTGGGAGATGGGTCACCCAAGGAGATGTGAGTAGGCAAGGCAGGCGCCCCGTACCTGCCCCAAGCATGCACCACTGGTGCACTCAGGTGTCCTGAGGTTCCGATGGGGTGGACACAAATGGTGTTCACCACTTGGCATGGGATCACCATCGTTTCCCCAAACCTCAGTGAAGCTCAAGCCACAGCACCGAGAACTCTTGGCATGGAGATCCAGGCAAGGCAGCTCACGGAGACGTGGAGCTGGAGGGAGCAGCGCTGGAGCAGCTCCCCCATGCTGGGTTTGCATATCTGCAAGGGCTTTTCTTCTGCTCTCCATCCTGTTGATGCTGCCCCAGGCCATGGGGGAACACTCTGGGATTGAGGCCATCCTCCCATCCCACCATCACCAGCGGGAGGGAGCTGGGGACCAAGAAGATCCTGGGAAGCGAAGCTTTGCAGCCTCTTTTAATATTCTGTCTTGGGGGCATGGTAAAAATAGACATTTGGGATGCATTATTGTTGCTGGAGTTTTATTGAACGCCGTTTATTGTTTTCAGATGCAATAAACCTAGCAGGGGAACCCAAGAGACCGAAGGGTCTAAATATCCTTCAAGCAAATCCCAGCTCCCCCCCCCCGCTGAGCTGTGGCCCCAATAATTACTCTGGGATTGTCTATGAGCCGGTGGCAATTAAAGCCTAATTACAGCAGGCTCGCCTGTCACCATGGGTAAAGCTCTCTGCCCCATTACCTCACATCTCGCCACCAAGGAAACTTCATCCTACGTAGGTTGGGGGACGAAGCGAGGATGCTCTTCAAATATTGATGCGGTTGCTCAATTAGCTTTGGCAATACCAGAGCCATCAGGTGTTTTATCAATTAATATTGTTGGCGCCGGACACATTGGTCTTCAAAGGGGGCTGGTGCCCTCCAGGTTCCCACTAGCTCTTGCTTTCCAGCCTGGTAAAGGGGAATAAACTTTGCTGCCTTCAGCAACAAGCTGCCAGTATTTCACATTATTTCCCATGTAAAAATCAGCGTTAATATCGCTAATTGTCTTAGGGATTGGCAAAACCCCACCCTGGTGCAGGAGGGATGGATTTTGCACCTTAGAAATAAAAGCCTGGAGGGGTCAGCTGCTGATTTCGTGTATCGCGAGGATGGGATGGGATGGAAACGGAATCCCACGGGAGACTGAGGTGGCCGGACACGGGCCATTCCTGCGGTGGGAATGAATTTCTCTGCAGGAAAAAAAAAAACAACCCAAAACAACCCCAAAACTGATATTGAGTTGATGATTTTAAGCAAAGCCATCCCCAAATCCTCCGTGCACCATCTCCGGGTGGTTTGGCTGGCGGATTTGATGGGGGAACAGTGTGAACCCCCCGGCGCAGCATAAATCCCCGGTGGAGAAGGCTTTGCCCTCCCC
>VFFE01007991.1:378327-414635 GCA_008921705.1 Burhinus oedicnemus | reverse complement strand
GGGATGGATGGGATCCTGGGGATGGATGGGATACCTGGGATGCAGCTCACCCCTGTGTAAAAGGCTGTTTTCCAACGCTGGGAAAAAAGAAATAATCCCAGACTGTGTGAAGTCTCACACTGGACTAGTGGCGCCACCAGACTTGTTGAACGGACTCTAGGAAGAGGTGTTGATACCAGGGTCCAGGCTGGGAAGCGTGGAAGAGCCTGCAAAACACGAATGTCTGGGGCACGGCATGAATACGGGGCATGTCTGCAGAAGCAGGACAGGGTCGCAGTCAAGCTTTCACCCCAGGAAGAGGGGCACTGGGCAGCACCCCCCATCCCGGCGACAGGCAAAGGGACCAGGCACTGCCTGCCTAGGAAGAGAAAAGGGAAAGCTGACCACGGGCATAGAAATTCAGCGGAGAGGGGATGGAAGCAGAGAGAGGGCGCAACAGAGCAGAGGAAGGCAAGCACGTGGAGAGTTGCAGGCTGGAGATCACCTTCTCCATCTTATTGAAATTCCTCTGCAGCTGCCATTTTGAGGATCTGCAGCCAACCTGTCGCACGGAGGGGAGCGGGGCTGTGGTGCTGGCAGGCAGGTGGCGAGGTGCCAGCCCCGAGGGAGGCTGGAGAGCGGAGTACAGAGGAGAGGGGAGGGTGTCTGATCAAATATTCCCTTTACTCCCGGCAGCCTTCATGTCTCCCGCTTGCTCGTTTCATGCATGCCTGTTCTGGGCGTGCTCTGGCGGGCGAGGTGACGCCGGTGCTGCTCGCCCTGCTTGTCACAGCAAGGAGGCAGAGGCAAGGACTCCCAGGGGAGGGATGGTGCTGCCATGATGGATGCTTAACCCAGGGTATGCAAACAGAAAGCTCTATATCCCAAATATGAACCGTTAACAACCAGCCATCCACACACAGGCTGCACAGGCAGTGTTACAGAGAAGTAAAGGCAGGGAGGGAATCCCACTTGTGTGTATTTGTTGAGGAAGGGGATGGAATCCCACTCGCCCTGAAGGATGCTGAGAGCAAGTGTATGGGGACTTGGGGGAGAGGTGAAGGACAGCACTGCTACTGTTGGGACACGACAAGAGTCTTTGTTTAAGCCACTCAGAGGAAACCAGGATTTCCAGAAAGCACTCGAGGTCAAATAGAGCATTGGAAACTGCCAGCGGGTCTTCAAAGCAGTCCCTGCTCTTCCCCAGCACTTTGTGTCTCAGGATCTTTTTAAACACTGGGGACTCCTTCCCTCTTTGTACTGTGAGATGGAGAAAACCTTCCTTACCTCGCAGGGAGTGAAATGGAAGCAGAAAAAAAGACTCCAGCCCAGAAAAGTGCTGAAGGGCACGAGAGTCTCTGAGCATGGAGCTATTTCAGCAGGAGCTGGGGCTCAGCTCCTTCCTGGGGCCAGAGCCTGGGACGGCCTCAAGCGGCTCTACAAAGCCGTTAGCCGGGAGGGAACGGGGGAGGCAGAAGCGGGTCTCGCTGACAGCACAGTCCTAGGACAGGAATGAAACCACATGGTGCTGCTGAGCACCCTCCTCCTTCTGAAGGGGCTCAGTTCCCTTTTCGTCTGGAGGTCAGAGTTCCCCCCACCCCACACACAGGCTGCCACGCGCCCACAGGTCCTGCCTGCCTTTGGTTTTCTGCCGCTGCTGGCTGAGGAACTGCTGAATTGCATGCAGCCACATCCTTGCTGGCTGTATTCTGCACTCCTTTCTGTATTCTTTATTCCTATTCCACCTGCACTACTCTAGGTCTGTTACAGTACTCCTGCTGCTATGCTGCAGAACAGGATAAGAAACTGAGAGGGGAGAACACAGGTTGCGGGGCAGGTAGGCAGAGACACAGGGTTAAACCTGATATTAATTAGCTAGGTCTTAGCTGACAGGGAAAAGGGATGGGAGAGCTCCGCAGTCAGCGCCTGCCGACAGGTTCTTGGGAGCAGAGTGAGAGCATCCATCCCTCTGGCCACGTCCAAGCAATTGAGCAGGAGTGAAAGGACGTAAAGTAGGGGTGAGGACAAGCCAGGAGGGGTGAGTAAGGAGCGGACCTTACATTGGACAGGAAGACATCCTGACCGGAGCGAGCAGGAGGTCCACCTGTACAGCACCCCTCTGGCAGCGGAGGTGGGTCATAGTCCCCATCCCATGGCATCTCCGAGGGTTTCCTCTCTAGGAGAGCCTGTACAGCAAGGGATTGCTCTGCTCTGCTCTTGCTTCTGTTGTTTTTTGCCAGTTCTAGCAGTAAAGCTGGCCCTCCCCTGGTATAAATATCTATGCCTGTCTGTGTGCTGGGGCAGCTGCGCTGATTTTATACCAGCCAAGCATCCGAACTCAAAACAATCACCCCTCTGCTTGCAGCCCTCCCCGACCGGGCTGTTCCTGGACTCCCCTGCTTCCCACATCATGGGCACCTGAGATGCTTTGCCGGAGAGCCCAGCACCGACGGCATGGCTCTCCGGGCAGCGGGACAGCCCCCATCCCTCCTCCCTAGGCTGTACAGCAGCCGAAAACCTGCTGGGATCTCCCCAGAGGCAGGGGAAAGCAATTACTGCCTGGAGGGACCACTGCCTCCATTGATGAAGCACCGGCCATGCCCACCCCCGCCCCGGTAAGCAGTGATGGCCGATGGATGCCAGCCTGGCCTCCTGCCTCCGCAGCAGCTAGCCAAGCATTGGGGGCCGGGGAGGGGCTGGGGCTGCTGGCACAGCTCACTTTCCCTGCCTTTATTTAATTACTTAAGTTTATTTATTCAACTAAAGTTTATTTATTTCCCTGAAGTTTATTTATTTCCCTAAAGTTTGTTTATTTCCCCAAAGTGTGTTTATTTCCCCAAAGTTTACCAAGGAGCTTCTGCAGTTTGCAGGGCAGCAGCATGGCATGCAGAGCTTTTGCCCATCTGCAGAATCACCTTTCTGCCGCTACCTGCCCTAAAGGCATCAGTTAAAAACCCACCATCCCGCTGACTGTATATTCACATTTTTCAGGAAAGACCTTTGACGTGCAGCGGGGAATACCTCCATGGCTGCCTGTTGAAACAGGATAAGGCTAGTTTAAACTTTTATTGGCCATTAGACTGAAATTATTTTCTCGGTTGTACTAATTCAGGTGTTAAAATATTAGCCCGAGTGTTGCTTTTTAGATGGGATTTGGTTTCTTCCCTTCACTGAAATTACACGTCCAGATAAAGCAGCGTTCATTTACACTCCGAAGAGGGTAATGTGTGCGAGGGAGATAATCTGCTGCAAATGGTTGGCAAATTGGACCCACCAGAGTTATGGCCTTGTTCGGTGCAGAGGCTGCGCCGCGCTGCCCAGGCTCGCAGCACTCATTCCAACCCACCTGCTGTCAGTAGCGTCTACCGGCTGGATTCACGGCATAGCCCTCGCCATGAAGTTATTTTGAACTTACTTGCGGGAGCCAAGGCACAGCCTGGATGCGTAAGGACTGGGCAGCTCTGGTCCTCGGGGAGCGGGACGGGGACGGCTCCAGCATCGCCCTCCAGCGGGGAGGGGAGCGCCTCCCCCGATCGATGCGGCGGGGAGCGGGTGTTAGCCCAGCCGGCACGCTGCCAGCCGCTGCCTCAAAAATGGGATTGGAGCTTCAGAAAAAGCTATTAGCCCCTTGTCAGGCCCCTGTGATGAGAACTGACCGGCCAGCGCGGATCGATGCTGCCAGCCACACGCACGTGCCTTGCCCCAGCTCCTTGCGTCTTCCTTCAGCAGCAAACGCGTTTCAATCACTGAGAACTCAGGTACATTTTACCTGGTGTATGTTAAAGTGTCATTTATCACTAATTACTTGACGTGGCATCAGCGTTCAGAGCCTGGACTTTTAGCAACATCTGCCTGATTGTCAGACTCGGTTACTAAGTTAAAATAATTCCTCCCTGTGTTTGGTTAAAAAAATATTAAGAATTGTAGTACTTACCTAATAAAATAATTGTGCAATTAGGACCAAATGACTTACGCAACTTGTGAAAATGTTGAGTTCAGGGCAGACGCTACATTCTTATTTTAAGTAATGATCATTTTCTTCAATTTCATAAAAACTTAGAAGTGTCCTCAGGTCTTTTAAACGAAAAAGGCTCAACAGCTGGAGGGTCACCTCCGAAGGCAGTACGTTTCTGCAGTTGGTCACTAGGGATATTAGATTCACCAAGTCTAGTTTTATAATGTTACTCTTTTCAGCTTTTCCCAGCAATGGTTTCATATCTTGATGTCTGAAAAGTTAATGAAAAGCATTTAATCAAGAAACTGATTTACAGTTTCTTTTAATCTACTTGTATTGCCTATGTAGGGCCAGAAGCACAAAGAACCCAAGTGTTTAGGTGCAAGTAGGAAATGGGAAGAAAAGTGCTACTAAATAACCTTTAACAAGCCGAAAGATGTGGACCACTGATAGGATAAATTACAGACTTTGTTATTTTAATTTCTGGGAACCTCCAGTCCATGGCAACTTGTTAGAAGCGGAGACCTGCTGGGATGCTGCATGCCAAGCCCGTTTGGCTGGCAAGCTCTGCATGGAAGGAGGGACATGGGATGTGCGATCCAGGCCATGGAGAAAACCGCCGCAACGTCTCAAGTCTGAGCAAATGAACTTGAGGAGGTTTCTGAGCAGATTCTGTTCTCTGCGTGGCGCTAAATGGCTGGACAAGTGACTAATGCAATCGCTTGCAGGGCGGCTGCGCAGGCAGATGCGGGATGCTGGCAGAAGTCTGAGCTGCCCGAGAGGAAGGGTTCAGCTCCGGTCGTCCACGCAGACCTCCTCATTCCCAGGGACCTAACAAGGTAGGAATAAGAACCTTTTGAAGCTGCAGCTAAGTTGTTGTGGTTTCTGTGATCTGTGCGAGCAGCCCTCCCTGTTTGGGTTTCTTTCCCAAACAGATGGATACTGCGGCAGGAAATTGCCAAGATTAAAGGCAGCAGTGGTTTAAGGCAGGCGACTGGGGAAACGGTGGGGCCATTCAAGGACGGGGATCCAAAGCCTTGGCAAAGGCCCTGCTCAGCACTCACCGACGGTGAGAAGCCCAAGAGCAAAGCGGCGGCGCTGCCTTCGCAGCACTGAGGCTGGCACAGCCACAGATACCAGGGAACGGCCAGATTCGGGGGCGGGATGAGTGAGCTACACATGGTCATAAATAAATCATGAGCCCTCTGACACGCGGCCGATTTGTTCTCACAAAAGTTGTGGCTGGCAGCAGTTTCACCGAGCGCTGTTCACCACTGGATCCCTAATAGGCGATTAATGTTCAACCACACCTTTACCGGTTTAGCTCTGGAAAGGAGAAGCGGCCGTAACCAACAGTGCCCTGTCCTCACCTCAGCTCGTGCAGCAGCCGTGCTCTGCCCTGGCAGGCTGTGCTTTGCTGCTCAGCAGATAGCCCCTGAGCATGCTAAATTACTGAAAATCACTGCCACTGAGCAGCAGCAGCAGGATTGTGTTTGGAGATAGACCACAGCATTAATCCCGGCTCAAAGCCCTCAGGGAGGAGTGCCGGCTTGAGCAACACAACACGTCAATTTAGAAATTATGAAGAACCTCTCCCCATTGCAACATGCAGAGAGGGATACTGAAGGCATCTCATGACAAAACGAGTGCAGAATAAATCAGGTTGTGGTATTCACAGCGTACTCACCGCTGTAGTATCTGTGTGTGTGTTGCCTAGATAAGAGATGTGGGCCAGCTGTACCTACCACAGCCTGGAGATGCTCTGCACGCTCTGTGCTGACAAGTGGTGGGGACCAGCCTTTTCTTGCAATGTGGCTCAAAATATGTGAGGTCCTGGACAGATTTAAGGATGCGACGTTAACACCTCAGCTGCTTCATCTCTCCACCGAGCAAGAACGTCTGGGCAGCCCCAGCCCAGGACCTGTACGTCTGCCACCTATGAAGGGACCGTGTCTGGCACAGGATGCCACCCCTGTTTCCCCAACTGGTGTTATTTCCAGGCAAAAACATCAGACGCCATTGTTGAATGCGGCTAAATGATAAATCTAAACAATATCTCTATCTGAGCTGTGCTGCATGGAAATGCCACCACCCGAATTACCGTGACCATAAAGACTTCGGGGAGAGGGGAACAAGGACCCCAGCTACGTATCCCACGCTGTAACCTTGCTGTCAACACCACAAGTGTGTGACACAGTCAGCTCTGGCTCCAAGCAGAAAAAAACACCACGAGGCAGCATCGGGGACCTGTGATTGAAAAATCTCTCACAAATTGAAACAATAAAACAAATAGCCATCTTAACAATGAAAGAACACACACTCATACCCATTCCACGTAAGAATAGCTGCTTTCTCTGGTTTGGCCTACAGTTTTATCCTCGGTGTCATAATTTCTCTAAGGAAAACTTGGCTTCTCCAGTACCTACATTACAAGCAGCAAGTGCTTGAGGGCGCCGACCACCGGCCTGCCAGCGCCGCCAGCTGCAGCCCTCGGCGGGCGAGCCCAGCCACGTACAGCTCCTCGCAGCCTAGGACACTCTGTTTACACACAGTCATTATGGCAGCGTCTCTCTCGGTAGTATCTCCTCAGCAGAAAGCAATTGTTGTTCTCCTCCTCCTTTGTCCAAACCACAAAAGATTGATGCTCCTAATTTCAGTGCTGCAGCTGCCTCGTAACCTGATTTCAGGAGACGTGGCGAAGGAAAATGCTGGAGGAGGAACGAACGCTGGGTTCATCAATCGCTACGCTGAGGGTAAGCAGTGGCGAAAAGGATTCTTCCTGGCAGCACTTCTCACTGGGGTTTGGTGTTCCGAGGCGCACAGGCATCGCACATGACGATTCTGAAATCCCCAGCGTTTTAAAGGGAGACTCAAGAAAATTGGGCAACAGCCAGAACGGAATTGGAGATAGGAATGGGGCAAAGGGGGTCACTTCTTTCAACACTCACCTACCATTTCAGGATTTAAATATCTGTCTGCTGTTAAAAGCTCATGTACCGGGCTGCCCCCACAGCAGCTCGGGAAGGTTGAAATATCAGATCAGTTTTCTCCTCAAGTAAACATCAATGCAGGGTAAACAGCATGGGAAGATGTGGTCGGAGCATGGCCGGCTTCAGGCCGGACTTCCAGCTGCTCATGGCAAGGTCCAGCCTGGCGATGAATTCACCCACGATGCTCTCCATCACGGGAGACGTAAGGCTTCAGCGCTGGGAATGCGGGGGCATGGGAAGCGGCACCGGCACTGTGCTGCTGTCAGAGCAGACCCCCAGGCCTCCACGGGACAGGGCAGAGCGGGCAGGGAGGGGGCAGTGCCCGTGTCCCCTCCTCTGGGCACCGCACTGGTGGGCGAGCCGAGGGTGAGGAGCACTGTGATTATTGTCTCCGTCACGGCAGGGCATAAAGAGTGCAAAATGAGATGTAGTTTTGTAACATTAATTTTTTTTTATTAAGAAGACAGATATTTTATAGTACTTCTTTTCCTTTGTAAAAATGGTATACATGAACCAATACAAAATGTGAATGGGAACAGATGGATATGTATTTTCTTACATTGTCACATCTTCCATGGACACCTTAAAACAGAACTGTCCTAAGGGGAAAAAATGAAAAGGCTGGGTGAATAAAGAACAAGGTTGTTTAGCATCAGTTCCGCCTCCTTCATTTGTAATACTCCTTTAAACAAGGTTGTTCTTTCTTCACGCTTCAAAATCCTAATGATCTAAAGCTGTACAAAGGAATACTCAACAATACATTTCAAACAGTGCACTGTATACTGAAGAAAAAATACATAAACCGATATACAACTAAAATTCATAATTTCCTGTTTTTTATCCTGTTTGGTCTTTTTTTTTTTTGTTTTGTTTTTTTTTCCAATGTGTGGGGCCGAAATTTTGCAATCTACCTGAGACGGAAAACACCAATCAAAACACATGAACCTGAGACATGTCAACATTGTAAGTCAAAGTTACATCGGTAACACTGCACTACTGTACACTTCCAAAACAAAGATGGGCTGCTCAAAACCAGGATGCCAATCCCGCCACCACGACGGGTAAAAAAGCCCCCCGAACTCCACCATGCTGACTGCTTCTCACCATGATGTGGTGTGGCAATGGTGCTGAAGGCTCAGAAAAGAGCTGCGCTCGACAAAATTTGCTCGGAAAAAAAGGGTATTTCGGCGAGGTTCTTCTTGTGAAAAGGGGAAAGACAGAATACTGCTGGAGAATGGACTCGCTCTCTGCCATCAGGCCATCCCGTTCCCAAAGGACTCCCGCATTGTAATGGTTCTGCCAAAAGCAACAATTAAAAAAAATACACACAAAAACGCTCCCCCCGAACCCCCTAAAAAACCCCCTACCTGATGCTAAGATTAATGTTTCCCTTAAATAAATCAGCATACGTTTTCCACAGAAACACAGTAAAAAAAAGTATCGCTTGAAATCCAAGATTACTCACCAAAAAAAAAATTCAGCATATATAATTTTAATACCGTCTTCTCATTGCAGTCCGCTACCTGTCGCTTAGGATTCTAATTCACCTAGATTCTCCTTTTCACCTATGGCTTTAGAAGTCAGTTAGCACTGTTGTTTTAACGCGAATTCCCACGTTTTACTTAGTGGGTAGAAAAAAGGCAGTTTGGCTAGTCCGGCTGCTCGCCCGGTCTCGGCTCCAGCGCGCTGGGGACGGGGACGGGACGTGTCACCGGCTGCGTCCCACGGCCGCAGCGGGAGGGGAGAGGACGGCCCAAGCTGGGGGCCTGCAGCCTTCTCCAGCCCCCTGGCAGCGGTCGGCCAGCCAGGGGAGTGAGATGGAGCGGTGCCCAGGCACGGTGGGGAGGCAGCTCAGCATGCTGCCCGGGAGTAAAATCCGCCGGCCCTGCTTTCCCGCAGCCGAGCAGCGCCTTTGCCGAGCTCCAGCCCGTTTCCTAGTCGCCACCATTGCAGGCACCTGAAACACGGGCAGCCACAAAGGGGTTCTCGTCGTTCGTTTATCCAAGCCTTGACGACGATAGAGGGAATGGGACATGGGCACAGTGAACTGCAAACTACGGAATCTAAAATGTGCTGGTTCTCCTCCGATGAGCTCGAGTTCGGAATGGAAACAGTGAAGAGAAAAAGAAAGAGAAACACCTTCAAAGAAAGCCACCTACTCCAAGGGGTCCCAGCAGGCAACTCCAGAAACGGAACGGGCAAGGGGAAACGAAGAGCCACAGAAACCCAAAGGGAACTAACGCACAGAAGCCCCTCTTCTTCCCAGCCTCCCCCCGACCCCAACGAACAGAAATTAAACAAGGCACAGAATCTTCTGCAAATGACTTCACTAAACTAAATCCAAGCTGGACTTGGCCAAAAAAAGAAAACCCAAACAAACTGAGGTGTCGAACAGCAGAGTGTACTTTACGAGGAATATTTTTACACAGCAAATCCCGGACCCTCTCAGCCTCACGACTCTCCACCCATTTGCTTTTTTTTCTTTAAAAAAAAAAAAGACACAAGATGGTTGCAACTTCCAATATCACTGTCTCTTTAGCGTTTAAATAGGGCCAGTAGTAACCGTCCACGGTTGGACACCTCATAGAAACCAAGGCTGCTCTAGATGAAGTACTCTTTCTTTTCTTCAGAGTTGTTCTGTCCTCCTTCTGCATTGATGATGGCTGTGTCTGCGTCAGCCGCATCATCTGCTCCTTTGGCTTCGTGAGTGAAGTATGTACCTGCAGAGGAAGGGGGAGGTTGGGCGACTCGTCGGAGCTCTCCGCAAGGCGCTGAGAGAGCGAGCAATGAAGCCGCGAGCAGAAAGGGGAAAAAAAACCCAACCCGTAAACCATGACAATACCAGCCTGGGGCACAAAAACCCAGTGCCAGTAAGAAGCAGGGCTGATGCCGCCTGGCATGGAGCTCCCTGCTCCTGCTCCTCCAGGACCGGTGGGGCTGGAGACCCCAGGGCTGACCGTGCCCTGGGCACCCCCATCCCCACTCTGAAACACAATGGCATGCCACTCTCTGCACTCACTCGGAAAAGAAATTAGGTCACAGCTATTTCCCACTCTCAGAAGCACACAAATACCAGTAAAATTGCATTTTATATGCTTTACTTAAAAGAGAGAAATCTTTCACCTCCACCTTCTCTCTCCCCTAATGTGCTTTAGGTTTGGTCTTTTTCCCCCCTTTCGTCTCTCTTCTCAACATTATTCACTCCATCCCAGGCGCGGTCATAACCAGCCTCTCATACTCTGTCAGCTTCTCCACATATACTAAATAAACCCCAGCTGACGTTAACTCCTTTCATGCAAGCGTATATACAGGGGAACGGTCACAATTCTGTGTGTGGGTTTGGATTTGCTCTGGAAGGTGTAACAAGTTCCTAAAATGGACCATTTTACACAAAACCATGATAACGTGGCACATACATACTAGCTTGGGTCAAATGGTTTTTCTAGAGGGACTTCCAAATGTCAGTTTTAAGCCGTGTCCTGACGCGCCGGCTGCAAGCTTTGGGGATCAGCTGAGCTGGTGCAGCCCTGTACATCGTTACACACAGCAATTATCTCTGATACCTGGGACTGTAACAGGAGGTACTGTGGGCTCTTCGAGAAGTGCTCAGTGTGCCCCACGATGTGAAATGCTGCTCCAGAAAGGGAATATACCTCCTTAGTCAGGCATCCTGCTGCTACGATGCCTTGGGAGGGACGGTGCCTCCCCTGGTACCAACATTGCTGGCACGTCGGGTAAAGGCGCCGTCTGGGGTAAACCACTGTCCTCCTGCCCTAAGCCCCAGGGGCCCAGAACATCGATGGGCTGCTGCTCCCGTTTTCCCGTTTCCAAAGGCCCTTTGGGAGACATCCTTCCAGAGCAAGGAAGGGGTCTCTTGCATCAGACAGGACACCATGAGCAAGGGGAAACGCATGCCACATCCTCTCATTTTCCAGTTTCGGTCTTTGTCTTACCTTTATGTCTGGCAAAATATCGCCCTAAAATGATGAGCAGGCAAAGCATCGCAAACACGACCACAGCTACGACGCCACCAACCACCGCATGGTCCACGCTCCGTATTGCCCCTTCCTCACCTGCACGAGAATCTGTTGAGATCAGAAGAGGAATAAGAATTCGGGACTTATTACGATGCACTCTGAAGGGTTTGGCTGCAGCTGCTCTCAGGATGGGAAAAGCCACCCTTGTGCTCTCAGAAGGAAAAGGGGTAAAGCACGGAGCTATCTAGACAGATGAGTTCGGCAGAGGAACTTTGCCCAAAGCCGAACTGATCTGGCGGCTCGGCTCGCGAGGTGTTTTCCGCTATAAGCAGCAGCACTATGACTACGCACTTGGAAGGCAGCTGGGAGCGGGAGAGGACAGGAGAGATGGAGTTGGTGGTGGGTACGTATTTTGGGACATTTCCCTAGAATGCTCCCCAAATTTCAACCTCTCCGGGGGGATGAGGGCACAGGGAAAAGCAGCTCAATATGGGAATATTAATCATTAGCTCTGGAGAAACATCATTAACAAGTGCCCTGTTGGAAATGTATCAACTTCAGCCCAAAAACTCCTTGACCAAAACCCAACCAACCCAGCACAGCAAACGCGTCTACAACCACCCTCTCCCCCAGGCCAAGAAGATTACATCATGAAACACAACCTTTGCTCTTCAATGCAGTTCACGATATCTGAAGACACGGAACTCCTAACTCAAACTATAAGAACCTCTTCAAAAGCAGAGAGCGAGCAATAATTGTAGTGCCTCCAACTGCTTTATTTCATTTATTTAACTCCTCACCACGCAATTAGTTTTCTTTTATAAGCGCCTCTCCCTTAGGACGCTGTCACCCGGGAGAGGAATGACTTATTTGGCAGAGGAACAACTCCGCAATGAACCCAGAATGAGCTATGGCCATGTAAAATGAATGTATAGCAGTGTAAACAATTTTAATTTAAGAACGCAGCTACATCAACCCTCACTGCAATCCTAATGGCAACCGAGATTTATAACGTAGTAAAAACCAATTATTCTCCCGTTGATTAATACATTAACATTTTGGAATAGAAGCTAAACCATTGTCTCTTTTTTTTATTGAGTCAAGCGCGACACCTCCATTAAAATGATTTACTGGCCATACCTTACAATTTAAGCACAGCAGCAACAGAAACGGTAAAAATCTTTTAACTTTACATGATTTGTGAAGTCATATGTGAAGGATTTACCATTTAAATCTTTCACTACAAGAAGCACATGGCCTATAAATCTGTCCTGCATGCAGTTGCCCAGACACCTAAGAGAAATGCATTTTACCAGGAAGACTGAGAGTGCAAATGCAAGTCAATTTTTAAGAAAGATTTATCTCCGTCTCCCTCCAAAGAACAGAGCAAATCTCTGAAGCCTCCACCTCTAATAATATTTGAAGTTTATCGATCAAGCGTACAGATCCGTGACAGCTAAAGGTAATGGTGCTCTTTTGAGCTGAAACCTGATACAAAGCTTTCCAGCAGCAGCCCAGGATTTACGCTTTCTATCGATATTTCCAATTCTGCTCCAAGATTAAGGACTGAGGGACCTAGGTAAATAACTCGTGACTGAGAGCACCATAAAGCGCCTTTTAATTAAAACAATTTAAGAAAAAAACCCCTTCAAGTGTTTCTTTGAGTAACTTCCAAATAGGAGCACTGGCACAGGCAGGGGGATGCCTGGGCTGAGCTGGGACAAGGCGAGGTGGACGTTAAGGGACACAACACCAAGCAGCCTCTCGGCGCTGCGATCAGAGGACCCTTGTCAGCAACTCCTCTGACAAGCTAAAACCTGGGGCAAAAAAGGATTCCAAAAGCATTCACTGCCACATAATCTAAATCCCAGTCATTCCCCCTGCGGGGAGAGCGTGCCAGAGAAATCTGGGAGAGTGTTAAAGAGAGGGACCTTCTGTCTCATTTCCAGCAGGAGCAGACCATGTTGCCAACGCTTCCCGGCGTTTGCCGCTTCGGCAAGCTGCCGAACCTCCCTGCTTGCCAATGGGAAAGATGGCCAGGGAAGCACAGCGGCATGCCAAGCAGACCACCTTGCCTGGGCAAAGACTCCGCCGCCCGCCCGGGACAGCAGCTGGGGAAAATCTGCAATCCTGGGCGTTGCGGGTAGGTGCTGCCCAAACACAGCCTTCTCGGGGAGGCTTTTAGCTCGCCTAATCCGGGCCTTTACAGAGCAACTCTCTGCAAAGCAACCAAACCCGGCACATCCGCTGGAGCAGCTGCTTTAGACAAGTTCCACTCCATTTTTTGACATTTTTTAAAAACTCAGCACCCAGTTCCGCTCAGCTGCACTAAGGAGGAGACAGCAGCATCCCAGACTGGGAGGATGAATGTCTTGTTGACATCTGGAACAGCTGAGGAGAATAAACACACCGAGTTACAGCTCTGTAATGTGCTTAGAGCAGGATTTTGCATCAAGAGGCATTTTCTCTTCATCACCATAAATTAAAGCTCTGGAAAGACGAGGTCTGGCTGGGGGTCGGTGCGCTCCTCCTGGCAGCCCATTCCCACCGACCCACTGCTGCGGAGCCAGGCCTGGGGCGCTCAAAGCCAAAGCCTGGCGCCCCACACATCCCTCCCGGCGTCCCCACAATCGGCACCCAAGTGAGAGCAGGAAGACAGTCTTTCCCCGAGAAGGGGCTTTTGCATAAAGCATGGCAAACAGTTTGGCCAGCACAGTTCAGTCAGTACGACTGTGTCTACTGGGACATGCAGGGCCATTTTTCTTAATTATTTCTGTTAAAGAAGACCTCTGCGAAGTGCCAGCCACAAGTTTATTTTATTATGTGCGTGGCGAAATAGTTCATCTTCCAGCTTACACACTACATAAAAATTAAATATCTTCTGAGGATGCCTAGTGCTTGCGAAGCATCTAATATCAAGTCTGTGAGGCAGTCGACAGTGCACCCCTAACTTACACGGTGCTCTGTTCCTGTTGGTATTAGATTAGCAGGTGACGGGAACGGCTCTTGGAGTCTCCGCGCAGCTGCGCGGGATGTTGATTCCCCAGGAGTGCCACCTGCATGAGCAATCGCGGCAGCACCATCCACCAGTGAGGGAAATTCCCAGCCCACTCTCACTCATCACCGTTCCTGACCCAAAGGTGACACTGGTGGAAAGTCTGTCTTCAAACAAAGATGCCACAGTTAGAGTCATTAAAACACTTATTAAAATAAAATTTCTGTGTTGCATCGATTTACTCTCCAAAGATAAACTACTTGCAATTTTAAAGAAAAATTCAATTTTTTGAAAACTTTTTAGGCCTGTCACATGTTTTTTCTTCTTCTTAAACAGGGAAGTAAAACCAAGACACCTTAAGAGGCCAGGGACCACCATCGCCATGGCAAAGTCAGCGATACCCATGGCACTGCTAATGCTGTTTTCGTACTCCCAACTCTGAAATAAAACTCTTCAGTGAACGATCCTCCCTACGCCAGCTACTCCAGCGTGATGCCATTCCCTTTGCTAGATACTCCTCCTTCAACAGCTCCTCCCCACCTCAGCTTCACCATCTCATCAAACTCCACCTGCTCCAAAGCAGCTCCCAGTTCTGCCCGCTGGCGCAGAGGGCAAGGCAGAGCTGGGGGCCACTGGCCAACAGACCCCATCTCCAGCGACTCCGGACACTGCTCCAAGTGAAACACTTGGTACCCCACCAGCACGACAGCGCCCATTTCGTTTTCTGTCACTCAGCACTTCTTTGGTAACTAAAAGTGTTGGGTCTATGGAGCAAGCAATAATTCCCCAAATCTGTGCCAAGAGAGAGAGACTTGACCTTAAAAACCGGATTCTGCTTTAAAATGCTGTCTCCGATTGACAAAAGCTATTCCCGCTTCATATCTATGATTAAAAAAGAAATCACAACTTTATTACTGAAGAGGGAGCAGACGAGATGGCAGGAACTGACAAAATGCCACATTATTTGCTAATCCTAATATGTTATTCTTCCTTAAGATTTGCTTTTCTCAGCACCAATTCAATTATAGATGCTACAAATCCTTCTGACATTTAATTCCCTCTTGTCAGAGAGTAGTAAATGTATACATGCAGAGCTTTCCCATTAAGATGTTAATATATATTGGAGCATGCTGGCCTTTAAATCGAATAGGCAGAATTCTTCTATTACGGATTTGTTTCTGGTTTGCTTGTGTTTTTTTGCGGGTGGGAGCAGAAGGAGGGAGGGGAGAGCAGGGCAGGGTGCAGACACCGCTGCACGTTGCCAACAACACGCACGCCTACGGGGCTACGCTGCCGCTGCTCCGCACCCCGGCTGCACCCCCTGTGGTGGGGTGGTGCTTTGCCTCGTACCAAAGCACCTTAAAGGAAAACTGCAGCAACAGATAATGGTACAATCCACTTGCAATAACTGCAGAGATGCAGAAAAAAAGAAACCCATTTTTCTTTTGAACTGCTGTGATGCCTCCCCCGCGAGAACAGCAGGGTTGTGCCCTGCATTAGAGGGATGCCATAATGTGATCTGATGTGGCACCGAACTTGTCCGCGCGAGACGCAGCTCTGCAGACAGCAGCAGAGAGCACTGTAGTCCCATTACAAGTGGTGGCCAACAAGAGACTTTGGTAGCTTTAAATTGGGTTTCGCTTATTATTGTAATCAACTGCTCATGTAATCAACAAAAAAGAGATTGTACCACTTGAACGTGAACCCTGAAGTTTTCCTTTAAACAAAAAGGGCAACTCGTGAAACGGTACACAGACAGAAGAGAAAGGCAGTTGTGACTGGTTCCTCCTCATCACCATACTAACACCATACTAACGGAACGTATCCTGCGAGTCAGGGCGACCCGCAGCAGACGGTTAGCTGGTTATCTTCCCTGGAAGTATTGTCAACGAACATCTGCGGTGTAAACCTGCCGGTTCTTAGTTATGGGTTTTTTCACGGAGGCAGATACTTTTTAAAAAATAAATGTATTAATGACCTTTTCACAGATGTAATAACTTAAAAATAGCTTTCTGTGGACTGGCTCAGGAGTATGAGAAAAGCTGGAAATTTTAACAGCAACGTCCTAACAATGTGGGTCAAGCGCTTACAGCAAGGTTTAGCAGATGTAAGACTTCTCCCAACTACTCAACAAAAAGGCTCCATTTGATTCTCTTTTTAATGAAGCTTTAAAATAAATATATAATATATATATATAAAAATATATATACATGTATCTATGCATATTCTAATTTCACTCTTTTTGTAAGGGGCAGCTTGTGAAGATGAAGACCAGATTGGACCCAGCTGACTGTACTAGCTAGTATTTTAAATCTCAGTTATACCCACTCTAAACGCTTCAGACCTATTAGGGTCAAACTGCTTTATTTTTAGCTTCAGTGCTCCCCGAGTTTCCGGAGGCAGGTGCTGTGAAGCTGAAAAAGCCAGGTTTGGGATCTCCTTTGTGAAGGGAGCCCTCTGCATGCACAAGCATCCTTGTGTACCCGCAGGCACTGGCCCCTTCCCAGTGAGCTCCCGCAGCAGAGCAACCTGGAGCTGGGGCTGAGCTTGGCACCCAGCACTGTTCCCAGGATGGCTGCTGCTTCCAACAGCATCCCCCCTCACCGCCGTCCCTGGGGCCTCCAGCACCGCTTCCCATCAGGGCTCTCCATCCCTCGACAGCAGAGCTGGGAAGCAAGCGCAGCACCTGCAGACGTAGCCTGTCCCATCGTCACTCTGGGAAGTGCACATTCTGATCGAACGCCTGCTGCCTGGATGCTCCTGCCTCCTGTCCTCACTCCTCACCTTCCTTCCCGCTTTAACTTCGGTAGGCCAATGTTTTGTGATGTTTTTGGGGTATCTCTGAACAGCCCTGAACTTGTTCTACACACATTTGTGCTGTAAAAGCAGAAAAATGATGGAAATTTCTGTGAAAATGCAGTATAGACGTTAATTTTGGCTTATTTGGATTTATTGCTGCACTCTCACAAAAATTTATCTTCTATTTCTGGGTGAAAATTAATTTCAAGCTATTGATGTAGGGCAACAGGAGCTGAATTTGTGTGTGCACATATGTAAGTTTATACACACTAACTCCATCGACAGCTACCATGCTTCCCAGATGTTCACGTAACATCTGCATCATAGTAGGGAAAATCAATTTCTTTGAAAAAATCTGAACTTAGCAATCTTTCCTTCCTCTTGTTAAAGTTTAGTTAATTAAATCATTAACAGACCATCGTGACTTAAGCTCCCACACGTCGCCGCTGGTCACGATGTAGGTGCCAGTGGCCTTAAGTCATTCATGTGCTTCTGAGAAACTGGTAAGCAAACTATTCCCCTTTGCTACGAGGCAGGAAAGTTAAAGCTAGTATTAACATTTTCCCACTAAATTTGTGGTCAATTCTTTGGCGGGATGAAGTTTTCCAAATGATGGAGCAGCACTAGAAGTCGGGGCTGGCGGGGGGTGCAGGTGGGCAGGGCTGGGGGAAGCGCAGGCTGCTGTTACTCCAGGAACACTATGAAACACTTCTCCGCCATGCGGAAGTATGGAAATCGCCGCCTGTACACGGCAGGATGAGCAATAATGCCGTTCATTACTACAGCGCAGCATTAAGCGTGCTATCCCTACTCTAATTTATTGATGGACTGTTAAAGAGTAGTGTTAACCTGTTTGTCGTATTGTAATTGAATTTGGGCTAATTGAAGCCAGAGAAATTTGAGGAGTTCATCCTTCTTCAATCAATACGCTCCCCTTCAGCGACCCATTTCAAGATCGCTTCATAAAAAATAATGCGCTTTGTTTTAATAAATTTAATCCCTATGACAGGTGCTCAATGTTTATCGGTTGTTCCTGCAGACTCCTCTCCGCTAGAAAATGGAGCCCCACTCACAATCGATAGCCATTGATTCATCAGCAAGCCCTTTGAAAAAAGGTGCTAATCAGGTTTGGATTAGTTAATCAAACCCGATGTGCAGGCTCCACGGGTCCCTCCTGACTGCTCCCTCTTTTACAAGAGGTGTAGAGCACTCCGGAGCGGAGCACAAGGAACGCTCGGCAGCGGAGGGGTGCAGGAGGGGTACCGCTGTGCCAGATGGGGGAACTGGCTCATCACACCCGCAGCACACAGCAGCCTGTACGTACATACCGATACGTGTCTGTGTGCGTGTCAGCACACACACCGCCGGGCAGCAGCTTGCCCTCGCACTCCCCAGCCCTGCGGGGCTCCTGGCCACATCGGCTGGAGAAACGTTGCGGCAGAACAAGCAACCCCGTGCTGCAGGGGTGCGAGGTCAGCCCTGCCCATACCCCGGGGTCTCTGCACCTTATTGCGAGTGGCACAGACACACACAGCTTGACCAGGAGAAGCGAGTACAGCTCTGGAAACTAGCTACCTGGGCAGAAGGCAAGGGATGCATTACTTAATTGCACAGTTGGCAGAGCCTCCAGTGAAGCATTTAGCGGGATGGGAGTACCTGCAAGGAACAGCAGACTGAGCAAACACTGCAGCAGCACCACCGCGTTCACCATACCACCATCCGCCCGGGGCGCAGGCACGCACCCTGGCACCCTCTGTGCTCCCCAGCTGGGCTCGAGGACGCCCGGTCCCTCTGGAGCGGGGAGTGCTCCCCATGGAGAGCTCGGTTCCAGCACTCACCTGGACCACCCGTCTGACACCCCAGCCCACTGAGCCCCCTCCGCAAAGGGCATCTCACTGTGGTGTCCTGGGAGTCCGGGCACGGGTGACGGGATGGGGACAGAGCTCTGCTGGCGGGACAGAACGGCCTGGGGCCCTTCCTCTAGTGACACCGGCATATTTGGCTTGGCATGATTACCCTTTGGGTGTCCACAAGTAACCAAGAGAGCGACAAGCAAAATTTTGGAATTCTTAGGGACAAAGAACCAGTAGTCAAAAGGGATGCTGCAGAACGGGGCGTCTGGTAGTGCACAAAGGGTGCCCGCTCCTCTGCCGGCTGTCGCAGCAGCTGTTGCTGCACTGCTTGCTGCAAAGTTTGGGGGAAATTTTGACTCACATTCAAGATTCAGAAAAAAGGAAACACTGAGCCGTGTACTCAGGAAAAGGTGCCAGCCATTCGGCACAGCCTCAGCTTCTCTGTGGCTGGCACCGCGCCGGCACCGCGGCACGCCAGGGGAAGACAGGGCTGCTAACAGACACCCGTTTTGAGGAATTCCCTTGTGGAATTGTTTCCTGTTCTTCTCTCCATTCAATAAAAGGTGCATTTTTCTTTAAAAAATACAAATTAAAGTAGTAATACAGCTTGTCAGAGCAAAACAAGTATTTCCCATCCATGCAGTGATAATATTTGACAGACACCTAGTGCTTCTTACCTATGAGATCTGGCCCAGGCCTGCAACAATAATTATTAGTATCGCTCAGGTGTTAGAACACATACTGAATTAATCAATCATTTCTAACCTCTTGGCCAAAGCATACCTATAGTGGCTTACAGGAAGAGAAGCTGCTGATTTACTCAGATCAAAGGAAAGCATTTGACAGAGCGAGACGAGGACTCGGGGCTTGGCTTTTTCGGCCTTAGTTTTTGCTCCATGTCAGCCCCCCGAAGGGGGCAGCACCCCCCTGGGCAGGGCTCTCCCATCCCCGCTGCGCTGCCCAGTCGGGGCGATGCAGCTGGCCGGTACCCGGCCCCGGAGCCCGCATCTCCAGAGACGCTCTGAGAAGCAGGAGCAAAAAAACTGGGTGAACTTCTAGAAACGCTTAGGAAGACTCTGGCAAAACACGAAGATCAGAGGTGTAAATGACATTCGCAGCACTGGTACGACCCCTGGTTTGAATATACCAACTGCATCCACTGAAGATGCTTTTAGTTCTTATCTGGATCAGTGTTAATTCGCAAGGACCAACTATAAGGGTGCATTTACGTGACTTTCAGTCCCGCGTGGATAAAAAGAGGTTCAAACCATTTACTTAGCTCAGCCTCCGCCGATAAAACAATTACCTCCTTTTTACCCTCAGTCTGATACTCCTGCTATGAGAAACCGCTGAGCAGCTGCAATGTAGCGCCAGCTGCGTGTTTTAAAGTGGGTTTCACACAATGCGGCAGAGTCGAGCGTTTTACCAACGTGAACTTTCCCCTCAACCGGTCTCCAAATTAGCGTTCAAAAAATCCCAGCACAACAGCTGGGAGAGAACCTGAAACGGCAAGTCTCCCCGCTCTGCACGCCTCCCGCCCCCTTTGCAAGGGCGCCACACAGAAATGGGGGCCAAAATCAAAAAAAGGGAGGAAAATCCCAACAGAAACCAGCGTACACCCAAGCTGCGAGACCGTGCGTTGGAGGAATGGCTACACAACAGCAACTATACAATGCAACATGGCCAAGATGCAGAAATCAGCATGGAACCAGTATCTAGCGTAGAAGAGCAGCGGTTTACCTACATACTACCCTTACCTGAGAGATCCCCATAGTCCAGCTCCTCTGCGGAATTGGGCAACTGAGTAAAGCCTTACAAGTAAAAACAAACTCATTTTTCTCTGCATTTCTCCAGTGACAAAATACAACACACTTAAGAACTGAGGATGAATTTCTTGGGGGGACAAAAATAATGCGTCAATCACTTGCCATCTTCTGCCGGTTGGGGCAGAATAACTTGTATGACAGAATTGCAATAATTTCCTTTATTAGACAGAAACATTCCTCAGTCTACACTGTTGGCACACAAAACATGGAATCAAAGTCACTCATTCATAACAGCATGCAAAGACCCCCAAACTCTGCCTTTTAGTCATCACGGGGGACAATTTCCCAATTTAGCCCAGTTCAATTTAGATTTTGTATACATAGAGCAATGTAAAATTTTCTTCCAATTTCCCACAAAAGTCAATCTTTTTTTGGTAAATGTTGACAAGCCTGGCAATGTATCAATTAGTGAATATTGTGGATCACATTTCAATACTGTAAGGCATGTGTATGTGCAGACTGCAGGCTATATCTTCTGCAAAAACAGCTGACAAATTCTCTTTTTTTAATTTCCCAAATTTGATGCGTTTATGGAAAAAGTATCTGTCCTCAAAGCTGATAAAGCAGTTAGGTGAGACATGCTCTCATGACCACAAAAAGCAGCTAACGTTGTCTGTAAAGCCATTATTTTCTATTTTGTTTGAGCGCTGGAGAAAATGTTGCAGGGGTCCATGGGAGGATGGAGCCCACAGCTGAGCGAACCCGTCACAGGGCAAACCAGTGCCTGGAGGTCACAGAGATCTACTGAGATTGGGGAAAGTCCAGCGTTACTAGCGAAGGCTGGTACTTGCGATAACATGCTCTTGCTGCTGGCTGCTAAAGCTCCGATGGCAAATGCGTTATCAAAGAAAAAAAAAAATATTTCCCCTGAAGAGACACCACCAGCACTGGTCATTGGGAAACCCGGCAGCATGAGCCTGCCGACTGCTAAAAATGCTGACTTTCTTTTAAATAGTCCAGATGTTAATGCAGTATAGTCCATGTGCAGGCTGTCCCCCATCGGAAAGCAGCAGACAATATATAGCTCACTAGAAATAAAACCCCTTTTCAGTGATGGTGTTTAAAATACATCAAGTCACCTGGAAGCTATGATCAGAATTATATTCTAAGGTGGGAAGCTGTTTAGATTAATAGCAAGAATTTTGTTTGTGCGCTGCTCTTGAATTTCAGGCAGCTTCCCTTTTTTACGATAATACAATTTATAAATATAATTACAGTTGAGTCACAGAAGCATTGGACATGCAAACCCACGCTCTGAAGAGGAGCCATTCAACTTTTATCTCTCCCAAATTGCTTCTGTAGAGCCTTCCCTTTCACTTAAAAGGAACTACATTTTCTCCATAATGAAAAAGGGCAACGTTGCATTTTTTATGAAGCCAAAAAAAGGCTTTTTCAAAAGAAAATTTAACAATTCAACAATTCTGTTTCTGCCTGCACCTGGTATACTCAAAAATGCCACCAAACAGTATTAAAACCTGTTGTGAGGCATTGTAAATATGCGCTAAATTACTTCTTGATTTTTCTCATTAAACTTTCATACCAGCTATTAGAGCCCCTTCCTCTCGCTTCTGATCACAATGAATTCCAAGCCTGCCACAACTCCTGCTCAATGCAGGAAAGCCAACGTGTCGGTCGGCTGCTGCCTCCCTGTACCGCAGCAACTCTGCCGAGGGCGCAGCATTTCCCCAGCCTGACCCGGGCGCTGGAACAAGGACCCGAGCACACCAGGTGGGGACACCTTCCTATCGACAGAGCGCTGGCTTGGGCCGCTTCCTAAGCTACCTCTGGCTTTTAAGGAAAAGACAATTTCTCTTTTGCATCAAGCTGTAAATAACCCATTAGGGATTCTGTTTTATGCTGCGCATTCCAGGGCACTGCACAGAAACTGTAGCATGTGCAGAGAGCTTTGTGATGTTTTATTCAATCGCCCCAAGGACTGGATCTGTAAAATATATTTAGGAACGTATTTACTATTAGTTGCACTTTTCAGTAGGGCATTTTCCAAAGGAAAGGCAGAGCCGCTTGATAACACTAATGCAGAAAGCACAGAGGCTTTTTCCTCACGTGCTATTGCATTTGGCGAGATACACGAGCCGAGGAGCGCTCTGGCATGGCTGAGCTTTTGGCTTCAGACAAGTAAAACTCGCTCTCAGAGACTGAGCGCTGTCGGAGGAAGCAATAAGAGCTTTAACACGGTAGTGTTAAACGTTCTTGTACAAAACCCTGCTAAGGCTGCAATTAATTCATATGGGCCTTTGGGGAAGAATTTGCAGCTTATAAAATAATTTACCTGCTATATTATGGGCAAGGTATTTTCTCGTCATTCTTCATTCACGATTGGGATGTTTTCGTGATTTTAACCTTCGCTCCAGACTTCCTGCTTTGCCAGCTTCAGAAGAGATTTTTTTTCACCCTACCTTTTCATGAGGTCGAGCAGAAATCCTGCCCGTGCCGCGGCAGCAGCGCCATCTCTCTGCCTTGGGGCAGGGGGAGCTGAAAGGCAGCCCGGAGCATCCCCCTTGCTGAGCACGTGCGTTCGGCCAGGGCTGCCCGGAGCCAGCAGCTCCGTGCAATGGGCACTGCCCGTGGCCTGGGAAAAGCATTCAGGAGCTCTTAAAGCTCATTGCTTACAAGGGGGCAGGGTCAAAATTTGGGAAAAAATGGCGACATTACTTGCGCCATAGCAAAAGAGCATCATGTATAAGGTCATGGCTGCTTATACATGTCCTGCCCGTGCAGGGGGCACAAGGTGAGCTGGGCGTCTCACCCGCAGGGCTCCCCAAGGGGCAGCAGCCCCGCAGAGGGTGAGCTTCCCTGCGGCCGAGAAATTAAAATCTCACACGTTGACTTTGAGGGGGAGAGGGGCAGGGGGGGAAGATAAGAAAGGGCATGGCAGAAAAAGGGCTTTCTTCCCAGGCTCAGCGGTGGCAGGCTCTCAGAGACGTTACTCTCCCGGCTCCACCACGGTCTGCCCTGGTTTTGGCTGCACCCAGGCAGGAACCTGTGATTTCAGCCCCGCTGGCACCCTGACACCAGGAAGGGCAAAGTGAGACAGAGGGAAGGAGGGCTTAAGCCCGGGAAACCCGGCTTAGTGCGGTGCAGCAGAAGCACAAGCCTTCCTGCCGGCCATGACCATGCTGTTATTGGAGTTCTGGCAATGAACAGTGCAGAGAAAGGAGAAAGTGCATCAGAAAATTTACAGTTAAGCTCTCATTTGTAAACAAAAGAGTTAACAATGTTCGTGCTTTAAGTCACTCATGCATCGCTGCCGTCAACTCCATTCCAGGAGGAAACAGGAATGGCAGGGGCTTTGCTACCGCTGTTACATGCACACACATACAGGACTCCTTTCCCCCCAGTCCTCTAGGATACACTCCAAAAAATTAAATTACTCAAAAATCCTTTCCCAGATTGAAGTATTGTGCTGGCTCCACACTAGCCTTACATTTTCTTTTCTTTGCTAGCAACCTCTTTTTCGTTTTGGTTTTTTTTGGGTTATTTTTTGGTTGCTTAGTTTTTGGGGGGGAGGTTTTGTTTGTTTTATTTTTTCTTCCCCCAATTCATTTAAAATCCTTTTTGGAGAAAATCCATTTGGCTGTAGTTCATGCCCATGCATTTCTAGTCATTCACAGACATGCTCACTCCCATTGGACATCGGTAAGAACAAATGGCCAACATACAGAAACACCTGGTGTACTCCATACACACTCCAGCAACACAAGCTTGGAAAGAAATCCCAGAGTCTCCACGGGAAAAGCACCCCCCAGTGCAAGCACAGGGGGGCTCGGTACAAATCGGCAGGGTTTTAAGGCAGGAAAGTTCATGGCAGCTCATCGGACTGGGCTTGCTTGTCATTTCAGCTGTCAGGCTCCTGGCAGCAGCGGTCCTCCCCCCCCAGGCTGGAATAGTCAGAGATCCTCCTCGACTTAAAAACATGCTTTTTGTGACTTTCCCCAATACAAGTAAAAATGATGAAAGCCATAGGGAATTGCACTAAAGAAACAGGCAAGGGCTGCAAGGCTGTGTGTTCTCTTTGGCATCAGGCACCCTGTGCCGGAGCCTCGCAGCTGGGCGTTCAGCGAGGATGCTCAGCCTCCCTGGCTTGCCTTCACACCGGAGTACTGACCTTGTGTGCTAGAAAAGGCTCGCTGAGACATCTAGAAATGACGTTGGAAGCCATGCTAGTGTCAGGGCTGCCCGATCTTGCCCAAATGCAGGCATCAGTGTCTGCACCTGCGCACTGCTAGGGCTGACAGAGAAAAAAACAAAAAAAAATTGTTCTATTTTCTGATGTTGCAGGGCACTTTGTTCTTTTGCCTGGATGCAGCCACCTTTTCTCAGCAAATTCTAGGACTAAAGGCAGAGTACCTTGGCCGAACTGGAGCAGCACTGAAGGCCCTGCACTGAGCCCCCTCCCTACACTGCCTGTGAATGCTGCTGGAGCAGGATGCCCTGCCACCGCACCTGCCTGCTGCAAAGCCCTGGCTACAACCACAACCACAGGGGCTGGAGAGCAAGGGGAGGATGGAGCCGGCTTCCTTTCAGCCTGAGCCCTGCATCTCGCCCGCCCTTCCCGACTGCTCTCAGGCACTTCTAAGAAAGCAAAGCTGGTACTTCAAAGGAGCAGTCGGACCCTGACCACCTGAGCGAGTGCCACTGAGCAGACCTGCAGGTCATTAAACTGGGATATCATCTTCAGAGGCAGCTCTTCAAGGCTCTCCCCATGGCTTAACGATCTGGTGATTAACATTTTGCCTTCATCTGACTTTCACAAGTGTCAGCATAGTGCTAGATGAGACGTCACTTGGACTTTTATTGCCTTGCCATGGGTAGCTACAAAATGACCGATGCTGAATCTTGACATTAAACATACACAGGGAGATAGGCAATGTAGAGAAAACAGAAGTATGCCTGAAGCCTTCCAATTTTTACATCACGTGGGAAAATGCATCCAAGTAGGTAAGTTATCTGGGACAAGACCTGCATGTCCCTCCACTTGATACGGGGCATGGCTACTTAACAGTGACTTTACTCAGTCCTCCCTCTCCCATTGCCCAAGAGCTGCCTTGTTGGGAGCAGGCAGGAAAAAGAGGTTGTTCTGCATTACAGATTTCTGTCAATAAAAGAAACACTCAATTTATCAGAGTTAAAAGAAACTAAAATAGCAAACTCAAATATGGATTAGCCTTAATTAAAATTGTCAGAGGTTTCGGTTCTGTAGCTGAAAAGTGAGCTTGTGCCAAAAAACGGTATGCTCAGCTTCCAGTCTGAAGTGACTATTTAGGCTCGCTTTAGAAATGTAGGAAGCTAAGGAAGCTGTCAAGCTGTTAGCTAGACTGCCGTGAGCAGATGAGAAGGGTTAGTTTGCTAGACTGCTATGCTGATAGGAAAGTGTTGCTACTTGTTTTCCAAACCTCTTTCTGCAGTGTAATAATGCAAACTGCACCGCTGGCCTCCGAGGCGCGTGCTCCTCTGAGGAGCATCCCCAGCACACCTAAGGCTGCCCCATGCCGGCGGACCCGCCGGACGTGCCATCTTACAAACTCCAAATGGAAGACAAATGCTCAAGATTTCACGTGTCTCCTAAAAAATTAAATGTGGATTCCTATTTTCAGAAGCCGGATTTCTTTTCCGTGTGCGAAGCGATGACCCCAGTAATCAAGATGAGTGGAGAATCACTGCTCGTACACGTACGCTGTTTCCACGGGGCTTGGGGGATTGGTGCTCACCTGGCACTGGAACAACTGGCTGCGAAGCTCACAACAGAAATGACAAGACCAGACAGACTTTCCAGCCTTAAAACCTATGTTATATTTATGAGATCAGTCCACCTGGAACATGGTTTTCCCTTGAAGACTACATTTCCCTTTTTGACTTCCCCTTCCCAGGCTTGTCTTGCCACTCAGCAGCGCTGAGAAATAAGATAAACAGGAATGTGATACCAACCGTGAACTGCCGGTTCTGTCGTCGCCGTTGTGTCTACACACGGGAACAGAGGATTGGAGGAAGGGAAGAAACAGGAGGAACAGCATGCAAAAAAAGGGAAAATGGAAAAAATGGAACAGATAATATATGAGCAAGCTTTCAAAGAACATTGCATGACAAGCAATAATAAAATGAAAGGCAAAAAGCATTTGAAGTGAGTTGCACTGTTTAGAAGACATGCCTCCAGTTCAAAAGCTATGAGCCTGAGGAAAACAGTAAATTTTTCTCTTTTTCCAGGACCTTGCCAGAACAATTACTGGTGGTTGCAAAGTCAGGGGAACAGGAGACAGGGGAGAACACCCACACCAATGCTTTAGTTGGTGAGGACCAAAACAGAAGCTCAAGACCAGGACAAAGAGCCAGCACTTGGAAAATGGCTTTTACGCATTGAAACATTGCCTCCACCAAAGCGCTAGTGTCAGGGCCTGATCCGCGCCCACCTCTTCTCTTCCTTCATCCAACGCAGGGAGCCTCCACGCTCGTTAGTGCACGGCACAGCCTTGGAACCCACACCATTTCAGAGGTGGCAAGCAATTGCTAACAATAAAGAGACTCCGAGAAAACACAGATCTAGTTCTGAAGGTGCGTGGGGCCTTCTGCCTCGGCTGCACCCAACCACGCACCAGTAAGATGCAGGGGTTTTTCCGTGTAAAAAACATTGCTCTAAAATGGGCAAATGCACGTGGAAATGACCAGTACCTCTATCACGACAGTCAACTGGCTAACAGTTATTGGTAATTAAAACGTATTAGAGCTTTTTGGTCATTAGTCTGAAGCTGACTTTACTCCACATGTATTACTTGCCATGGGAAGTCTCTTGGGGATTGCTGCCTGGCCAACAGAGGGATGCTTCGTCTCCTCACAGGCGTTTGGAACTGGCAATTGTAAAGACCCACCCACATCTGAAGGCTTTTTCAGACAGCGTCCTAAGTTATTTCCTTTACACCAATACGTCTAAACGTATTTGTTCCCACTACCCACGTTACTGACTTATTTGGTTGTTGAAACTCATTTACTTTTCGCCTGGTTCCATGCGTTCTGTGACGCTGGTTGCTTGCTTTAGTGGGCCGGCTCCTCACAACACCACCGTCACCCTGCAGATTGCTCCCTACCGATGGCTTTGAGCTGACAGCAAAGCCCCGGGATACACACAACTCCCCTCGGTTTGATGCAGGCAATGTTTAAATGAGTAAAATCACACAAGGAAGCGCAGAAAAGCGCTCTACGGCGTATTTCTGCAAAGCAGGCCGGAGCTTGAGTTCTGTTGTTGCAACAGGAGACAATTCGCCTTGGTGTTTCCCCTCATTCACATGCTGTCCGGAGGAGCCTGGGGCGGACAGGCAGTCCTCCTGCACGTTCAGAGGCAGCAGGGGAACAAGCAGGACCCGTTCCTTTGCAATTTGGCTGAGGACAGCCCAGGTCTGACTTTCTGAAGCACCAGTGATGACAAGAATCATACAAGGAATACACAATACTTATACAGATACAAGGTCTACATGCTTTAATTATGAAAGCAAACCAAATAAACCCTGCACAATTTAACAAACTGCACCAAGATTTGTGTAACAGGTGATCAAGCCGTCATTAGCCTGTTTCCACTGCCAACGTGTCCTGTTCTCGTCTTGGCA
Organism: Burhinus oedicnemus; assembly: GCA_008921705.1. Lineage (NCBI taxonomy): Eukaryota > Metazoa > Chordata > Aves > Charadriiformes > Burhinidae > Burhinus > Burhinus oedicnemus. The sequence goes on along the minus strand of VFFE01007991.1, from coordinate 386,648 downwards.
ATCAAATCTAATGCACGCTTCAAGACACTAGCACTTGTTCTCCTGGTGGGAGCTCTGGTGGAGGCTGCAAGGCAAGCCTTCCAAAGCAAAAAGGAGAACAAGAGTTGGGCTTCTCTTTGTTTTCGGGTAGCGATCCCCAAACGAGGCCTCATTTCAACCAAGCAAATGGTGAAGGGGAAAATGGTGGTGAAGGTGGGGGGAAAGTTGTTGTTTCAAAAGGGTTGTAAAACTGAGTATTAATTCCTGAGATAACATCTTGGCATCTCTAAATAGTCTCAATTTACTGTCTTCCTGTAATAAAAAAGTTACGTCAGCTTTTACACTAAATAGAGAATCTGCCGAAAGCAAACTTGTGTTCACGTGCTGGAAGAGATATTAGTCAAGAAACAGTGCAAACTGGACAGTGCAGCTCGCTTCCCCGTCTGGGGACAGAGACCAACAGGTTACAAAAAATAAAGTTCTCAAGCGGTTGTAAGTGCGAACAAATATCCAAGTCAAACAACATGTTGGCTGCAGCTGGAATGACAAAGTTATGATTAGCAAATGGTTTGGATGGTTGCAATAGGAAACACAGACCAGTTAAAGTTTAGAATGAGTTTTCTGGAAGTCCATTTCAATCCCAGAGTCTTCTTTGAGAAGAAGGATCACATACACACAGCGCTCCAGAGAGGAATAATCTCATGTTAAAGCAAGGCAAGGAGCGCCCCCTGACACGGGTACGCTACTACAGCGGTTGCATGGCAAGGGAGAGAAAAACAGTCACTGTTGCTTTGGTATGAAGTTAATGAATACATGTAAAACTGCGCACGTACCGAACTCCACCGCTGTCCTGCCTTACACAGCAAGGAATATCCCCTGGCCCTGCAACGCTGCCACTAGGACAACCGATAACTTTAAGACGGATTGGCTGATGATAAACGTGCTTCCCTGAACTCCAGGTACGTGCCATTGACTTCTACTTCACTCTCGAGAATAGCCATGTTTAGATGCCAGACCAGGCAGATGGCACCCCAGAGATGAGACTTCTGCCCCACATCCTAGAAGAAAAATCATCACTTCTCCTCAAATAGGGACCGACAAGAAATTCCTTGATCTGTTTCTGACTTAACTAAGGTTGAACGAAACCAATAAAAGGCTTTGCCATCACCAAAAAGTCCCACTCTGGTCCCGAGCCATAGGTGTGAGCAGCAGTCACAAGATTGCACGCAGCTGATGGTTATCCTTTACCCACCATCAGCTGGTGCTGAACAAAGGGCTGTTTTACAAGATGCAGTAAAGCAGAGGACATAGAAAGCAGAGAAACAAAGAGGCTCAGTGTGGTACTTTCCATCTTAAGATAAAGATAAAGGCTTGCCTTCCTGATTTGAATCAGTAAGACGACAAAATATGCTGTATGGGGAGAAGTAAAACAATGCAATGGTCCTTCAAAATCTACGTGTACATAGATTCACCAGAGGACTGGTTTATAATTAAAGAAGGTCTCCAAGAAAGGAGCCATTGGCCTCTATAAAGCTGCACATTTCACTTAATCATGATTTCTTTTTAGTGTTGGTCCTAAGAAGAGAGTTTAGTGTGGTTAGCTCTCGAATGAAGACACTAACACGCATCATCTGGTGATACAGATGGTGTTCTCTGCCAGCTAAGACAACTCGGACAACACCCAAGTTTTAGGCACTCACCACTTCATTAGGTAGCTACACAGGCGTGCACACACACACACATATATACACAGATTTATAAAATTACTGCATGAAGGCATCTGGGCGACATTTAGTTGAGTTACGAGCTCCATCGCTATGCCTCCTCATTTTTTCAAATGGATTCTCTCCAACTTCAAACTGTTTGCGGAGTGTGGCAGACTGGGCCCTTGAAACTCATCCATAATTAGTCCACAGCCTCAAACAGAATGAGCACGATGGAGGAATATTAAAACCCCAGCAGCAAAATTAAATTCGCCAACTCGAGTGCTTGAGCTGCTGTGCTGCAGCCTTAAAGCAGCACATGATCCACTGGAGCTTACAAACACACCGCTATTGAAAAGAGAATTACAACAGCACATCCAAAGAATAGCAAAATACACTTCTTTTTTTTTAATTTAAGAGATATTAATAAGTATAGATATCCATTCAATATACTGCTTTTTAAGATGCTTTCTGCACTGAAAACAAAAGCCAATCTGATCGCTGACTTGTGGAGCTTTTACCCTTTCTGGTTTTCCTGACAAGGGCAAGCATGAATTCCCTCACGTTGCTGTGTTCACAGCAGCCTTAGGGACCAGCGTGCAGCGTTATAAACATGATTTCTGCTTTGTTGCAGGTCCTTATGGCTAGTGAAAAGCCCTACAGAACTCCCCGTCCTCCCCGCTGAACAAGCACCCGCTGGCCATCAGCGGTGCCGCTGCACGTCAGTAACATGGCGAAGGAGCGGGCCAAGGGCAAAGGAGCTCCACAAACCCCGAGGACAAAAGCCTGGCAGTCCTCTCCCTCCCTAAATGCTCCTTGGCAGCATGGGTGAAAATGGACCTCACGTCATCATACTCCGTGATGATCCTCCGTGCAGCGGTTCCAGCTTATGCTGGGAGCTTTTGTGTACGGGCATGTTGCAATGCACCCCAGAGACGGTTTCATTTGTGGACCAGATGCTTCACAAAAATAATCACAGTCTGTACAGAAGTTGTGTGCGACAAGAACAAAAATATTCCGAAATTAGTGCTGCAGCTCTGGCTACGCCTTTTTGTGTTTTTCCACAAGGATCTGCCAGCCTTTTGATTTTATTTACACCCCAACCTTGTGAACACCGTACCTGCCCACGGTTTCCCACAGGAGCCAACAACATGCAGTGCAGGCACAGCCTTGGCTCCCAGCACCCTGCTGGAACTGAAGTGCCCTCGGGTTCCAAGGGTGGCCCGCCACGCTGCCACGTCCTGACCCCATCTGTCCCATCTCGCCCGGGAGGGGACAGGTCCTCTGCCCAGCTCCCTCTGCCCTCGCTCTCCTGAACACGCACCTTTTCTGCCCAGCAAAATGGTGGTTTCTGCACCGCTTACGCTGCACCACCACCCATGACAACAGCCATGCAGTACCGTGTCTGCTACTGACTGGACGCTGTACTAAAAGACTGTGTTTTATTTCATCTTATTTTCTGTAACAGGCCTGTCAGCTGCTCTCTCTCCCGTTACTCCCTTTAATGCAGTCACATCCTGGATGAAAATGTCAGAAGAGTGCACTATCATCTTTAAATTAACTTGACATTTTACTGGGGACATGCAGAAGCTTCAACGGAAAGCAAAAGTTAACTAATAAATAATCTGGGGGAACAAATCACCGGGCCGAGTCCCTGCACGGTGGCATGCAGCGCCTGGACACGCTGCCAGCTGGCGGCGAAGCAGGAGTGTCTGGTGGCTCCTGCCGACCTGCCCGGCTCCCTGTTGGCTGTGTGGGCTTCTCCCAAGGGCTGCTCGGGAACATGGGGAGAGAAAGCTGTGAAAGACCCCAGAGGGCCGGGCTGGAGCTGACCACCACCCCCTGTGTTGGATTCGGCTGGGGAACAAACGGAGTGTTTCCTAGTTATGATTAAATTCCATGGAAACACCGCCACCAGCAGCATCACGCACAAGCAACCATTCCCGGTTAGATGCAAAGCCTGTGCTTCTGCGGGTACATATGTACTTCAGGAATCCCCCTGCTGCCTCTTCACCTCCAACAAGCCTACTGCAAGGTAATTTGAGCAAAGAACAACTTCCATTGCATTCTTCCCACCCACTGCCTTTTTGGATTTCTGTTGGAATAAGCCCCATGCAACTGTAGGTTTTCACACAACCAGCTGCAATCAGAAAAGAACAAACTTCTACCGTGGATAAAATCATCACTTTCCTTATTTTGAGGAAGTTTTTCTGGCATGTGAATTCATGCTTTGAAAACCTGCTCCACCACGTTTTCTCAAGGACTTCAGATTTCCACACACTATTACTTCTTAGTTAGCTACAACGACACAAAAATGTGGTTTTTAACAGAGCACACAGAGCTGGTGTCCAGCCAGCCTCTGTCCTTTGGCACCGAAGCCGCTGCCCTCGTTCAGTGCCGGCACGGCAGTGCCTGGCTACACAGGCAGAAAGGAGAGCTCACCTACCACGTGGCCCTGGCCACGATGGGATAGTCACACTCAGCATCAATTAGCAGCTTCTGCTTTGAAGCTCGCTGACTTCTGAACACCTTCAAGTCAAACGGAGCTTGCTTGCTCCTCCTTACAGAAAAATCCAACCCAGCCACAGCACAGGCTTGGTGCTTTCCAACCAAGTTCATCCGGGAGGCAGGAGCATCCTTGGGAATCCTGAAGCTAAACCCACTGCTGGTGATGTCTCAGCCCCCCTAACGCACACCCATGCCTGCTACCAGATACGCTAAGGGATCGGTGGGGTTTAAAAGATGGTCTAAGATGGCACTAAAGAGAGGCCAGGAGAATCTGCCAGCTTGCCGTTAATTCTGTTGCAAGATGGGCAGTGGGGGCTTTGCAGAATCAGTAGCGTCCAATGCTGGTAACGTGCATGCGTGTCGCAGCCCCAAGTCTCCAGTGAAACTGTTGCCAAGACACCTGCGTGATCCGTCTGCAGAGGTGTGAGAAATGCAAATTTGCACGTACAAATACGGCTGTAGATCCCGGGGTGCGGAGGTGTACGTGCTGAGCAAGACCAGAAGGCAGCAAAACGATGCTTGAAAAGGCTGGCTAAAATGCTCCACTCTGCACTGCGCCCAAAGATGAGGGCTTTGCTATTATTAAGAACCTTTATCTCCCAGGAAACAACAGCTGTCCAAAACCAGTATTTCAAGGAACGACTCTAGGGGCAATTCAAATTACGCAGTTTGCTCTGCTGTATCATATTGTACATCTTAATGAACAAAGCCACAAGGACAATTTCAACTGATAAAAAAGGGCTTGCCAGTGATAACAGCTGAAACACCAAAGGACGGTAGGAATATCAATGCAGTTGGAGGATATACGAAAAAGATCAAACTGTCAGGCAGGAAATCTTTTCGAGCACCTACACTGAAGCAAAGCACCAGTGACAGAGGCTTTAAAGGTCGTGTTGTTCTGGAAACTTTACCACTGCTCAGCTTCTCCTTCTCCTGGAAAAAAGCAGCAGAGCAGCTTTTCAGAGATCTGCCCCAAAACCTCCCTGCTGTAAAACCACTTCACGGGCTCAGCATGCCCACGGCAGGTCAAGCCTCCGGCAGCAGCGATAGAGGATTTGGCCCTGCCAAGCAAGAGGGATAAAGGAGCCCTTCGCTCCAGGCAGGGACTTGGGAGGGTTTGGGGAGGGACTGGGAGCACGGGGGGAGCACACCACACCCCAAGCATGGGGAGCCATGGCTCTGCTCCATCATAAGCCTGCATGTCCATCGCCTGTCTGTCCTTCCCCAGCTGCTGCTCCTACTGCTCCGGCTTAGGCTTGCTGAGCAGCGGCTACCATCACTCCGAGATGAACTCTTTGGGACAGGGTGGCATCTCCACGTCACGTTGGAACACATCTAGGGTAGAAATACTGCACGTAAGCAAGTCAAAAAGATGTCTGTCATTGGAACCTGCACAAAAGGGGGAACTTACCATGCACAGGGAGGAGCAAACGCAGCTCTTTCCGATTGTTCTGTTAGATAGTTTTAGTAGGGGGAAATGAATCCAGAACAAGTTTTATCTCCAATAACTCCAAAGCACCGCTTCCAAAAATATAATTTCCCCGGGGCAGCTGCTAGAAACGACAGCATACCTACAGCATGAGCTTTGGACACAGAAACTGTTCCCATGCAGGTCTCTCTCCCTTTTTTTTTTTTTATTTTTTAAATTAAAATGAGACAACTGTTTCTCAGAATTACTCTATGGTTTCAGGGGACATGAACTAGGCCGGTATTATACAAGGAGAGGGAAAAAGGCAAACTAAAACAGATTTCAAGTCCCCTTCATCCTAAGGAACTGCTTTCAACCCGGCTGGCTGGCAAACGGCTCACAGCCCGCCTGCCAGCGGAGAGAAGAAACACCCCGTCTGCTACCAAAGCACTTCTGTCACACTAGAAGAGCACCTCAACCATTTGGTGATGATGGGAATTAAGGTATCAATTGTCTCTTGAGGCTTAAAAAGTGTTTCAACACTACTATGCTATGTAATTCTAGAGATTATGTTAATTTGACCTAATTTTTTCCAGTTACAACGTCTCTTAACTATTGAAGAGCAAAAGTTCTGCAGCTTCACACAGCCTGGTCACTGGCTGGAAAACCTCAAACCAGGACACATACACGTGCACGTCTCTGCAGAAAGAAGGGAGGCAAGGCCTCAGCTGCTCTTTGTGGGAAAAGCACGCGGAACTTGTGGGCAGAAGATGGAAAGACACACATCAAGATGATTCAGCGTTAGCTTGGTGTCAGGGAAGAACATAAACATTTCTCTTATCAGCATTAACTAATCTTCTTCCTACATACTGTGAGCAGTAACTGCTGGAATTGGTGAACAATATTACATTTTCAGCCTCTTCAGCAGTTCAAAGCCCATACAAAAAAGGCACCGCAGAGGCAATGGAGACCCACCTGGGTTTTGCCAACAGGATCTCAGCAAGCTTTGAGTTTTAGACCCTCCATCACTACAGACAAAGATGTGAGAAAAAGGTAGGACAGCTATGTGCTCCTGATCCCAAGGTACTTCTGCTAGGCTGATAAAAAAGCAACCCACAATTCTGCTCGGACAGGAAATAAAGAGCTGCCGGTCAATGCATCTTTGCGTGCGTCTAATCACTTCTCACTGCAGCCAAACCAGCCCAGAGAGCAGCACCCTCACAAAGGGCAGTGCTGGTCCTCAGGGCAATGCTTTGCTCCACTGGGAAGCTACTGAGGAGAAACAGCCGGGAAAACATCTCGCTAGAATGCCCTCCCCTCCTGGAAGACCATCAGCCCTTCCTCTCCATGTTCAAAGCAAACCTGCAGGAGGACTTCGAGAGTGATTTCTTACAGCTAGAGGCTCCCCAGCTGTAGCTGTGGGGGTGCCGAGCAGCTCCTGGGCATCACCGACCCCTCAGCGAGGCAGAATCCCTCTGGCTGGGGCCGCTCCCAAACCTGGACCACGTGACGGCAGCAGCTAGAGCGTAGCTACCCTTGAGGCCTGAGCAATCTGGTCTAGTAGGAGGCGTCCTTGCCCACGGCAAGGGGGTTGGAACTAGATGATCTTTAAGGTCCCTTCCAACCTAAACCATTCTACAATTCTATGAAATCAGCTCCTGGTGATAGCCGTTTCTGACTTCAAGAACCACCTACCTCCCCCTTCTTCTTTTGAACAGGAAAAAGCTAGAAAACTACTGCGGAAGAGAGCCTAGAAGCCCAGAGGCTACTGAAAATTCCCAATCAAGTCACAATGCTTGCGGTGGAAGAGCAAAGAGCAAAATGGCTATTTGTTATGAACAGCCACTGCTTCGGAGCCCAAACAGGCAGGCGACGACAGCGCGCGCTTCAGAAGTCGATCCTAGGGTGATCCCTAAAATGACAAGTTGGTAACAATCCAGTTCCCGGGAAAAAGACGATCGTTAATGTTCACAGGCACCAACATCAACCTAACGGGGTCAATCAAGCACCAAGACAGTCTTCCTTTTAGCCTTCCAAAATTCGCTGAAAGCATTAACAAATTACCGTAAACCCAAAGAAAACTGTATGTACGTCATTTACACTGACACACGCGGGATCGAGTTTCTCTGCAAACAGCTCTTAAGGAGACTTTCATAAAGTTTGAAAGCTACTCTGAAATGAAAGCTGGTTAAGAAATTAAAAACAGAAATAAAGTGAACAAATCACAAAATGGGAAAGCGTTCACAGCAGAGCATCCCAAGCATCCAAACCTGGGTGCCTGGAGTTGGGTGCTGCCGATAACCACCTGGAAGGAGGAAGACAGAGAATGGCAAGGGCTGGACAACACGATGGTGGATGGCAGACGGTGCACACACAGCGCGCGTTAAGGCACGTCGGAAGAAAGACTTCAATTGCTTGTCCATGCCAGCGGAGTCTGACTCGGTTGCAAAAACCTCAGAAGGAAAGAAGCCACAAAACACCCTGAGCAGTACAGTTAGTCAGCCGAGCAACGTCATAAAAGCAAATAAAATGTGAAGGCATTTACACAGGGGATGGTTTACAGCAACAATAAACATGATGCCATCAGCTATTCAATGGTCCATTCTCACCTTCGGTTTGTCACCTCTACCTCAAAAAAAAAAAAAAAAAAAAAAAAAAAAAGAAAAAAAAAAAACAAAGCTTACAAAAAAAAAAAAAACAAAAAAAACAAAAAAAGACACACA
>VFFE01007991.1:363700-378307 GCA_008921705.1 Burhinus oedicnemus | reverse complement strand
CTTTCTTTTTCCCCCCCCCCCAAAAAAAAAAAAAAAAAAAAAAAAAGGCAAGCAAAAGCAAAAGCAGCAGTTGAAATAGAAAAGATCAGCGAAATGACAATGCAAATGATTACAAAGGAACCAGAAAGGCCTTTCCCACAAGTGGGGAGAGACGGGTCTAGTGAGGAAGTATGACGGATGTGTGTAACAGAGAGGTGTCTCGTGATCAGCTGGTTGTTTTTATTCATCTTTTCTCGCAAGACAGGGAAAAACTCACTAAACGCCAGCTCCTCAAAAAGGGTCATACAGATGGTGTTGGACTCAATAAAAAATGACTGGTGGGATTCGCTCTCTTGGGAGAGTGAGGTAGAGGGCTTAGCATAGAGACAGACCAAGCACCTAGGCATGAGAAAAAGCATCTTGAGTCACGTGAGGTGAATTAAATTACTACAGACCAAACTTTCTGCTTCCAAGTATAAATTGCTCAGAAATTGATACTGATGGGGTTGAGGCTGAAACAACTGCCCGTACTAAATGAGCTCTAAGGCTGTTTGTATCCTTCATTTGAAAGCACCCAATATTAGCCACCAGTAACTGAATTAATAGCTTTTTCTGCCACGGCAATTCCCGCGTTTCAGAAACACCTGCAGTAAGGACTATCCAACTTGTCAAACTGCTGGACCAGGACTCGCACAGTACGGTGGGTGTATTTGGTTAAAAAAAAATTTCAAGTGATTCGTTTGTTCGTTTTTCCCCAGGCTACACGCTCTGCTTATATACATAAAAGACAATAAACATTCAGGACATTTCCAATGGTTATGAAGGTACCATACCTGTGATGGTGGTAGGGATGGTGGTGGTAGTGGTGGTGGTTGTTGTGGGAGGAGGGATAGTTGTGGGGGGATCTGGATAAAATATAAAAAGGAAAATAATAAAAAAGCAAATTAAGAAAAAACAAGCAGAACACAACAGCGGTCAATCGTGATCAGAGAAAAACAAGGATGCTAAGAAGCAGCACGGCTGTCGGATGCCCTTCCTCCTCTAAAGCCAGGTGGTGACAGCCCAGCTGGCTTTAAGGACAGCGGGCCAGATCCTCATCAGCTGGACATGGCTTCCAGCTCGTCCCGCACCTCAGGAGCTGCACACAGACTTGCTCCAGCTGGAGAATCTGGCCCTGAAACTCTCCCCACTTTGGGCCTTCTACAGTGCTAAAAAAAAAATGAAAAAAACCAAATAAAACCCAGCATAAATTAGTCAATGAGAGAGAGAGAAATGGAATGGGAGAGGCATAAGAAAAATAAACTGCACGCTTTCCACAACAAAAAGAACAGTTTACATGTACAAAGAGAGACACAGCAATGCTTCATTGGTTTGCTACATGTACGTTTGAAAATCCAGGTAGGAGGTTTGTGTGAGGGGCCCTGCTGCACTTGACAGGCTAAATATCCACAGCACGTGAATATATCTCACTTTCTGCCCAGAGTCGTTAACTTTGCTATTCTTCCTCTACAAATACACATCAGCAGGATGTTAAAAACTACTTCAAAGACAGTAATAAATACAAAGAAATGAGAACATCATTACTAAATATCAATTTCAAGGTATGAAGAATTTCACTGAGATCTTTTAATAAAAAAAAGTCAATATTTTTCTGACAATTTCAGTTGGCCGCCCCTGTTTTTGCTGCTAGGGCATCGTTAACGAGAAACACAGAAACGGGGATGTTTCTTGTTGTGACCAATAACCATTTCTCAGCCGTACTTGACCTGTTGCGACTCAAACACTGCTGCTCTTCACAGTATTTCTGTTACGTACAGGGGCACATCCTCACCAAAATTATGGGGCAGGAGAAGGTAGATATGAGAAGATGGAAAAGAAAAAATATGTATCAATGCCCAGATGATCAAACTGAATGCGCTAAGTAGCTGGGAAGACTTTGAACTACGGATTCATTTGGCAATAATAGAGCGTGAAACATTTCATGGGCTTTTGATTTTAGGTTTCCTCTATAGCATGTCAACTTTTCATCACTAACACATCTGCTACCCTTTTATCTCCAAGCGAGCTCTCTCAGATTCCCTAATTAATACAGCTGAACTGTAATTATATGCTGCACCTTTATTATATCCCATGCAACTTCCCGAAAGTTAAGAAACATTACCTCGGAGTTCGCTTCGCTGTGGAGCGCTTATTTATGGTTATATTCTAAGCGGTTATTGTCCTCCCCCTACATCCGAAGCATCCCAGTCCCTACACCTACCACAGGGCACTCTTTGCTTACCCGTAATACATCCGTCTCCCCGGGAGCAGCGGGGACTGAAACAGCTGAAGCACAGCAGAATCCGGGGAAGAAAGTCCCCAGCCTTTCACCAAACCGCACGGGGACAATGCTGTGCAGCAGACTCTGCCTCGATAAAAGCAAAAAAACCCGACTGCATGCTAATTGCGCTGGAAGTTTCTAGCAAATGTGTCTGCCCACTCTCATGGGGGAAAACTGTGAGTTTTAAAAATAAACATGTTTTTGGTGTGTGTCAATGCGATTAGCCACCCGTATAGCACGTGCGCAGCAGAGGGAGGTGTGTTAAGCACAGCTCAGCAGCGGTTATTTTGCAAGCCCTGGCTGCTGGAGGCCATTGGCACGTAAATTCATGTAGCTGTAGATGCATCCCTCTGGATAGAGACTACGGCAACCCTGCCTCTCCTGGAGGTGTGCCGGACCATGGCTCGGCCGTGCCTATGGCTGCTCCTCGACGACAGCCCGGGTGCAGAGGGACTGTGGCCGTACCGCTCCAGTTCCCAAGTTAATATGATCCGGGGCAGCTCCGCACCGACAAGCGGTGAGAGCCAGCCCCGTCTGCGGCCAGGCACGTCCTCCCACCAGCTTCCAGCCTGTGCCTACAGAGACGTGTCTGCACAGACACGGATTCCAGTGCTGACAGAATATCTGCTGTCTCGTAGTGTGGAAAGGTGCCAAGGGCTGGAGACGTACAGGCTTTCCATCGCAGTGTGGGGTGAGACCAGCACGCTCTGTGCAAGCAGCAGAATTGCCCTGTGGGGACAGCTGGAGCTGGGTTCTGTACCAGGAGGCGTCAGTTGATGGCCACAGCCCAACCGCTTCCTCCACACCAACAGCTCTGGATTTCTCCCTTTTAAACTCAGGGTTAAAAGGATTCCTTAGACTGTCCAGAGTGCCGGATCCTAGCGGGACACTCCCGAATGGGCAGAAACTGGGCATGATGAGATGTAAAACCATTACCTGCCCGCGAGCTCCTGACTGACCACGAAAAACCCTCCCCTACATGGCCAAATCATCTGCCAGATGCCTGGAGTCCATGGGTTTACATCCCCTGGGAACCTGCATCTCCTTTGAAATACGACTAACTTGGGTCTCCTCCTGTGGATTTACTCCTGAGGGGGAGCAGCATGGAGGAAGACCTGCGTGGTCTAGTTCTCACCCACATCTGAAATGCAGGATAATTAACAAGTGCGAGAGTTAGCATGAGCTCTAAATCCCAGGTCACTAACGTTGGTGAGGGTTGATCTAGCACTAACTTGGGCCAAAACAGGTACATAAAACTATACAAGGAATGAAATTAGCTCATCTACAACCGCTTTACAGCAGCAGCTTTCCATAGTTTTCAGCTCATGGGGAACTGCCTGCATCCCATTTCAACTTCTTTATTGCTTCTCCACAACAGCAGTTGTTTCTTTGAACACTAATGTAAACAAGGGTTTTTTAATGAGTATACAATTTACTCCACCATAAATACATTTCTGACTTCATTTTGGAAACTGGAGGCTTTTGGAGCTAGAGGCACTAGAAACTACCTGCATGATGTGGTAGATGAGTTCAATTTCAGCTCAAAGCTATAGTTTTGGGATTATCTTCACTCTTTGGGCAAGTTTCTAAGACCAGGCTTAAAATGGCTCATGTGCAAGTGGCATTTGGATAGGTGATGTCAACTATTTATCTGGATCAAAGCAAGTACAAAAGAATTTGGACTGCAGAGCTTCCAGCAGCCACTGCACGGAATGAGCTTCAAACCAAAGCAAGTGACTGTCCCATCCAAGCAACAGGCAATACCCACCATGAGCTTAGCCCAGCCACACAATAACCACTCTTAACAGATAAAGTTTAAATATGCAGCCCAAGGGAATTGCTCATAATTAACCTGGGGGATCACTCTTGCAGCACCTACTGAATCTTCATTATATACAACACCTTGTGGCAGGAGCACAAGGTTTAAAGCAATGGCAAAGTAATGCAGAGGAACTGAAGAATTAAAGGAGGTACTTAATAGCACTTTAAAAAGATGCCGAGGCGTCTTTCAGTGTGCTCAGCCGCCACAGAAAGGCTTAAGACATCTCATTCCTCCAGTGCATTTACTGGTTTGTAATTATCTGGGGATGCTGGCTCATTCTTTGGTAATTTAACTTGCTAATGAAAGACCTGGAACCCCACGCCCCCGTCCACCTGGGCAATTGCTGACGATACCGGAGAAGGCATTACAAAAAGGAAAAGGAATCCTCGGGCCAGAGAACTTCTCAGTTCTCCCCGTGCCCCTGCTCTGGCATTTCCCTGGGCTTTGCCTGGCAGCACGGAGTGCCGAGCTGGCCCACAAGCACGGCTCCAAGGAGGGAGCTCACCGGGCACTGCACCAGGCTCTGCACCTGATGCCCGACACCCAGAGTCACAGAAGCAAAAGAAATGGTTTTCCAGCCCCTACCCCAGCCCAGTGTAACGCAGACGTGTCGGGAGCTATCTGTAAATCTTGCATTAAGCAAAACGTTAACTTCTGTCAAAGCTTTCAGAGCGCAGTATGTTGCAATCATGTGTAAATGAGTCTAGAAGAACGGTGGTTTTTCTCACGTACCGTATACAAACAGCATGTAATCCGCATGTGATTTCCCCACCGCGTTTGAAGCCTCACAGCGGTATGTACCATTATCTGTTTTGTTTAGGTTACTAATGAGAAGGTTTGAACCAGACACTACAACGTGTTGAGGCATCTCATCATCTACTCTTAACCACCTCATGTCCGTAGGCCTACAGAGGAGGGAGAAAAAGAAACAATCACATTACTATTTTCCTATGGTAAAGATGGCATCTTCAATAGTTCATCCACAGACAGAAAGCCCAAACCAAGAAAAACTGTAAAGAAATAACACATACTTTTTTGCACTACTCAAGCCCGGATGCTGTCAGGCTTCCTCAATTTAAATTTATTTTAACCCAACAGGAAACTGTATCCAGACCTTAAATTTTCTGAAAACACTACTGCAAGCAGGAAGAAAGTTCATTAGTGGTTAATCATTTGCTTATTCAGAAAAGCTGAAATATTTGAGGCTATGGACTACGTGTGCATCCACAGGGTGCTCTGAGTGTGGATCTGGACAGCATGTGGCAGAACAAGTACATTTTTGTCAAGTTTGAGCCCTTCCACAAAGCCACCACCTCCATGGTGGCCGTGCCAATCACTGAGGGCGTTTCAGCTGCGAGAAGAGAGGATTGCCCTTCTCCTCTCTTCCCCAGCCCCGCCTGGCCAGCCGGCAGCCTCCATCCCTCAGCTAACGGAACCACAAGTGTCATGGTCACATTGTTTAGGGAGTGCAATTAGCCTGTTTTGTTAGAGCTAGTAAAGAAAGCGAGTGCTGCAGGGCTCGGGGGGGACGACTTCTTTTTAAAAAATTTATTATAGTCTTTAAGCAGGAGTGAGGGGACAGATCAGCTGCTCCTGAGATGGCCGTCCCCAGCAGGAGAAACACCCCATCTCTCTCAGGGCGACTCCACAGGGAGCTCTTAGAAGGGGAGCTGGACGCAGCACACCGTCTCCAGCCTGCCTAGGGCCAGCATCTGCAGGTGGGGGGTTTGCTGGGAGCTCGTGCTGCTGGAGGTGTCCCACAGCTCAGGCTGTCCCTCCCGTCCAGATGGCGGACGGCTGTCCTCATGTAGAAGCTCCTGAAGTGTCAGCATCCCAGCCATGCAGCTGGGACGGACACAACCCTCAGCAAAACCAGCGGGGAACGGGCTGCCCGCTGCCGAGCTGACTTCTGGTTTTGGGCATGGGCTCGGCACTCTCCTCACCACCAGCACACGAGCTACGGCATGGGTGGCAGCAGCTCTCGAGAGAGCAGAAATGCCGTTTAACCTCTGGAAAGGGTTTCGATGCTCCTGGCTACGGTTTTCAAAAGGCTATTTGTGATTTTGGAGTCCCAAGGTTTCCCATGCTGCGTGCACTAGGCAGCAGCCTGGTTCTCACCCTGGATGTCCCAAAAGTGGCCATTTCTGTCTCTTCCCACTTTTGTCATAGTCTTGGGGGTTTTGTGTCTAGCCTAACAAAATACCTGTAGTGATACCAAAATGGAAATTTCTACTCTCTGGTCTTTTGTTTTCCTCTGAGCCTCCCTCCCTCAACGTTTACATTGCCAAATTTTGCAGAGAAATGATTTGGTTTAACTGGAGAAACATCCCTGTTCATCTTGAACCTCTGTAAAGGATTTTATGAAATCTCTTTGTATTAAAAACATAGAGCTAAACACAGTCCATTATTTTACTGTATATTTTCTTACGCTTTGAGAGACACAGGTGAAGTGACCTATATAAGTGAATTCCTAGCACATTATCAGCATCACCGTAACGTTAAGTGGCATGCTGCCGGGGAGATGTGTCTGTCTTATTTAACATGTGTATGTCTTATTCATAGCCTGGAAGAAGAAAAAGTAAAGAAGCCTATTCATTAAATTCCCAAATGATAGCAAATGGGAGGAATGGCAGTTACCCATGAGAGGAGGAACGCAAAGGGGCTTTGACAGACTCTGAGCAGGGAATCGATATCAAAATGGAATTTGGCAGGGGACGTGCCAGTCTCTAATGTACAGGGAAGGAATCAGCCTCGTGCCGAACAGAAGATACTGGGAAGCAGGAATCAAAAACTGATTGTGGGAGAGGAGGTACGCTGCCGTGGCGGAGGACAGTCCCCCAAGCCTCCTCGATGCTGAGCGCTGAGACCCTGCCTGTCGCTGCTCACAGCAGCCGAGCTGCCAAACTGGACGGCTTCCAGTTCGCGTACACCTGCAGTAACTCCCCAGCTCTGGGCACGCTACCAAGGAGACGCTGACAGGTTTTGGGGATGTTTGCAGAAATCTTATGAACATGACAAAAATAAAAAAGGATAGTAAATACTTGACAGCCATAAATCCAAGTGGAAGAGAAAGTATTTTTTTAAAAAAATAAAGTCGACAAAACTTAAATTAGAACAACAATGAAAGCGTGGAAGAAAATCTACCCTCCCTTGCCAGGATTTTCCTGATGCATAAATTTCTTCAACTATATAAGAAAGCCTCAAGGGCATGGGCAAGAAGAGGAGGAAGAACAAAACTGGCATTTCATAAAAACCACACAGGGCACCAAAAGGGAGGAAAATCATCACAGAGTCAATACAAGCAGAAAGACAGGCTGCCTTACCTTCGGGATCCATTCCACTTTTACAAGTGCTCAACTCTTTGTTGCCAGTCCTACTTCTGCGTACTGGCACCGCACTGGGATTCAACACGCAGGCCCCCGACCTTGTTTTTGTAGATTAATCGCACCCGACTGCCACCCAAGCCATTCCCTGGGGGAAGAGGCGTACAGCTGGGGGGCTTTCCCTTCTGCACCCGAGGGCTTGCTGCGCGGTGGCTGGGAAGAGCTCTCCTAGGAGCTCTTCAAGTAGAAATCCCTCAGCCACTGGTTACATCGGAATAAATGCACATCAAAATGGATGTCTTAAGTGTGTAGCAGATGCTCAGGTGCAGAAGGCCTCTCTCTCTCTTCCGCACCGTTACATTGTCTTTGCAGCAGAGAATGGCATATTGAGTGTCTGCAACACCAACAAAGGCTGAACAAGGTCTGCGGGCTTCTGCAGCACGGTTCCATCACCGCCGGACACCCCGGTCCATCCTGGGAAGTGGCCAACTTACTGTGGTTTTCCAAAAGCTGCGCACGTCAGTTCCAGCGGCTCCCCTTCTCTCGTGAGGCCTTGCACCGGGTAATTCTGAGAAACCCGCACTTGAGGCTTATCTGCAGGACAAAAACATCATTTCGTGAACTGCCGTGTCAAACCAGCCCAAAGCCGGCGGCGGTCCCCAGCGCCGCTCTCCCCGCGGCCGCGGCAGGACAAGGGGAGGCGGTGGCACGCGGCACTCCGACCGAAACACCGCGCTGCCCCGGGAAACACGCTTTGCTGCACCGAGTTTATCTCTGAACTCGCTCAAGCTAAAAGGAACCCATTTGCCTTCACGCTGAGGTGAAACCAGAGATATTTGTGGTGCTCAGAACTGATAGGTTTTATCGTGTATTATATATTACTATATGACAACACTTGGCGTCCACGCATATTAATACGTTGGGCTTTACAAGAGACACTTGTTAGAAAAATGACAAGAAGCCACAGCCGCTGCTGCTTTTGTTTAAACAACAGAAAATCTTATTTCGTCCAAACGAAGCTCTTCTAAATCCTAAAATAAACACAGAGAATTAAAGCATTTATAAGTCAGGGAGCCAGCTCAAAAACACTTCAGCAAGACCCTGCAGGAAAAAACAAAAAGCCAAACCACAGACCTGGAGTCCACAATTAAAAAATTCATTACCTCCTGAAACACAGCTTAAAAACGCAATCTAAGCTGTAGCTAAAATGTTATCAGTGCAAGAAATCAATGCAATGCTACAAATGCCATTAAGTCATATATATTTTTCAGGAGTTTACTCAACTGTAAGGAACAAAGGAAGGCAAAAAAATCAGTATGCATAAAGGTTGAAACCATTTAAATGTTTCTATTTCCTCTGAGAGTAACTGCTACCAAAAATATTGGCTTGCTGCATTTTATTAACTGTGTTTAACTCATTAACATGCTTCCTATGGAATAATAGAGATTAGAAAAAAAAAAAAAATCCGTGTCAGGATTTAACCAATTTAAACTCTCATAATTTTCAGTAATGGAATAAGCTACACGAGTAAATCCTCTCCTGAGATAACTATACCAGAAACATTTTATAAACTAATCCCCATTACAGATGCTTCTCGCAGCGCCGAAACCCGGGTGTCTCTGCTGGCTGAAGGGGCGGCAGCACAGGGGGACAGCGATGCTTTGGGGCCGTCCTGTGCACCGGCTGCACGCTCCCAATTCCGCTGGAAACGGGGGCGACTTCGGTGTGCCTGAAAACAAGCTTAATGCTTTGCACATGCCGAATAAAGACATGGAAGCAACCAGAAGGTTCCAGGCACGAGCTGAGGAAGAAAAGGTCCTTCACAGGAGGGCGAAGGAGCCTCCGAGCGAGCCCATGAGCCCGGTCCTGGAGCAGGGACCCGTCCTTGGCGTGGCGGGGCTGCCCCATCGCAGGCAGCCGCGGGTACGGCCAGGGTGGTCCCAGCCTCGCAGCCCTGGGAGAGACGAGCAGAAGCAGCCACCAGAAAAGCACAAAGCAGGGCTGAAATACTGTACCAAACTTGGCCCGCGCCAGGAGTGCTTACACAATGCGAAAAGAGGGGAAGATGAGTTAAAGCAAGGATTATGCAGCAAGTAAATCACAAGCAGCATCTTAAACGCTGTGTTCACGCTCACCACTCTCATTCACAATTCCCACCCCCCCCAGCCATCTGCTCGCTATTTATTATTTGCTTTGCGGCAGTACCTAAGAGCCCATGCCAGAAACAGGGATGCTATTATACTCTGTGCTGTAGAAAGAGCAGAAACCCTTTTCAGCCCTATTTATGTGGGAACACAAAGACTACAGCACCCTGTGCTGAGAAACCTCTGCGCAACATCTTCTGCAGCTTGCCTCTCCTGTTGCTCCCATCCCGTTTTCATTAGACAGATTTTACTATTTCTAATGAGCTGTTTACCAGCTGACAATTACTTATGGAAATCAAGAGGAATACACCGAAGGCTGGCTGTACTGAGAACGAACCGCACACCAAGTGAGCTCTCCCAGAACTGCAGGAGGTGAGCCCTTCCCTTTCAGCTTTCCAGCCCCATACTCTTCATTAAACAAACAGAAAAAGCAGCACAGTGTCCCCATACCATTTCAATCTGGACCCCGTGGAGATGTCACCTGCAATAGCAATCTGGGCTTTAGCAGCACACGTGCACGCACTCGTGAAGACCAGAGCATTCCCAATAGAGTTATCACGGTGAACATCTCTCCTACGCAGGACTCGCCAGCACGCCAGTAATTACAGTGGGCACTTATGAAAATGCTTCATCAGTCTGAAGGATTCAGAAGGATGGCTGGGCAACCCAGGAGAACCGACATTTTAATTAGGCTCACGGTATACAAAATACTTCATGTATTTCAACCAAGAATTTGGGGAGTGGGGGTGGTGTCTTTTTTCCTGTTTTTAAGGACACGCCTTTAGATAATCTTAAGTTCTACTTCTACTGCAAAGCGTCCCAGCTCAGACAAAGTCCGTGTCTATTTTTTTCCAATATGGACTCTGTCAGTGAAGCTTTGTAAAAGGCTGAGCACCCTGGGATGCCGAGCTCAGTTCCTACATGGGACCATGGCATTTAGTAGCCTACACTGGTAAGGTTGTGATGGCTTTCAAGGCCTGGGCTAGCACATTGCCACCTATTAACCCCCTTTATTAAAAAGGCCATGTTCTCATGGCAATATCTGTGGCTGTATAATCTGGGGCAACGACTATCTCGGATGGCAACCTAGGGCGTAAGACAAGCAGCAGCAGAGGTCTTACCACCAAGTACATTCCAGCCGCCCGAAATCCTCGACTTGGAACTTTGTAATATCATACTGCTGGATTACTACATAAAAATAAAACGTTTGCATCTATGCATCTAAGCCACTACATACTCCACTGGCAGCCAATTAGATCTAACAACCCAAAGCTATTTCCTAGTACGCCTATTTCTAGCAGCTTAAAAAACCAGCCTAGTAATTTAATAAGGCACCTTTATTAAGCTAAATTCATTCAAAAGCTAAGAGTGATATACAAGGTTAAATAGCAGTAGTCTAAAGGTTACGCTGTAGCAGCAACCAATTTGAAAAACTTATTACAAACCCATTCTGCGTTTGATGAGATTTCTTTCACAACAGGTGCGCTGGGTGCCTGCGGGCAGGGGGACCACAGCCTCACCGGAGGGGACAGCCCGCCCTGCTCCACACTCCGCTGGTCGGCCATGGTGTGGGCCAGCCCAACCCCACGCCAAGAAGCACGCCTTCCCCCCCTCCCCAATGAACAACTGGTATTTTAATTTCTTAAGCAATCAAGACACTGAAGGCTCCTCCAGCTGCCACGTCGTGTGGAGCAGGTGGTGCTGGATGGCTCAGCATCCCTGGCTGCACCCATGGATGTTTTGTAGTTGTAAAGCTCTGGTTTGGAAGTTACCAAACACTCACAGAATCATGGAACGGTTTGGGTTGGAAGGGACCTTAAAGACCATCTAGTTCCAACCCCCCTGCCATGGGCAGGGACACCTCCCACTAGACCAGGTTGCTCCAAGCCCTGTCCAACCTAGCCTTGAACACCTCCAGGGATGACGCAGTCACAGCTTCTCTGGGCAACTTAGGCCAGTGTCTCACCACCCTCACGGTCAAGAATTTCTTCCTAATATCTCGTCTACATCTGCCCTCTTTTGGTTTAAAACTGTTCCCCCTCATCCTATGGCTCCACTCCCTGATCCAGAGTCACTCCCCAGCTTTCCTGGAGCCCCTTCAGGGACTGGAAGGGGCTTGAAGGTCTCCCTGGAGGCTTCTCTTCTCCAGGCTGAACAACCCCAACTCTCTCAGCCTGTCCTCACAGCAGAGGGGCTCCAGCCCTCGGATCATCTTCGTGGCCCTTCAAGTTATTCTGCATTTGTCCCAGTTCTTCCTCTTATTAGCTGCTCACCCAGTTTTTGTGCCATCAGCAAAGATTATTAACATTGGCTTTTTGAGAACTTCAAATGATTCATGGGAGCACTGAACAGCATCAGGCCAAGCACCCAGGCCAGCACATTCACTCTAAAAATACCATTGCTTGCTGATTACTCCCTAATGACTATCCTTTGAGATCTGCCAGTTAGTGATTTCTTAATCCATTTAAATGTGCGCTCCATCGATAATGCTTAGATCTCATTCACCAGCCAAGATATCACGTTATACCAAATTCGGTGCCTCACAAAAGCCCAAGCTTATTATTTGTACCCACTTCCTTTCATCAGGCCAACCTACGAGCTCAAAGGCAGGTCAGCTCACCTCTCAAAGCCCCTCACCAGGTGGGGTTGGCAAGCCTGACCTCCTCGTGCACCTGGGGCACCATGCTGCTCCAGCCAGGGCAGCCTCGGGACCCTCGGCTGCACTCCCCTTCCCACCCTGCCGCTCCTCCATGGGGCTGCACCCAAAACCAAGCTGAGGGCAAACCTCCAGCCCCCCTGAACGCCCACCTCCAGATGGGTAGTGTGACCTTTGGCGCTCCTGGAGGTGGACAGCAAGTGCTTAGAGGTGACAGCGGGACCGGTTTCTCCACCCACCCTCCCACTCTGTGGCTACATTCTCAGACACTGCAGCCAGCAAGAATGCTAACACACTGCAGGGATGACTATTATCTGGGAGTATGACCACAGACTTCAAGAAAAGGCTGGTTTTCTTGGGGAAGGCATGTGAAAGGTGGTTAGGTTCTTGCCCTCGTGCCTCTCCCCTGAAATACTATCAGAATATGCATAATGAGGAAAATATGAGCAACAACTTTAAGTCTGTGGTCATATCCAGTAATTTCACTGCGCACAAGACCTAGCAGAAGCTGCTGTAGAAAATCTGCATTGCACTGGATGCACATATTCTTTGGGGCCATGCCAATCGTAGCAGTGTTGAATCATCACAGCCCAGCAGCTCCTGGTCCTCAGCAATCTCCGTGCAAGCGATACGGCTCCTACAATGCAGCAATCTGTCCACTCTAGGCACAAAATCTGCACCGAAACAGTCATCGATAACACAATAAAAACACTCGGGGAAACACTACTTCTTTTCTGAAGCCCAGGTGACTCCTAAGTCTCACCAACCACCACCAGCAACACACCAACTAACCCCTCCTGGCTGCCGCACTCCCAGCTGGGGTCAGGAGACAGCTGAAAGCCTTCTTCCCACATGCTGCTTTGGGACAAAACACAAAACCATGACTGAGGAAGCCAAGCAATATCCTGAAAGCAGGCTGGGGCTCACACCTCCACCACAGAGCAGGACCAGACACTGTCCGACAACGCCGAGGTTCTCCTCAAGGGTTCCATTGCTTACACCCCCTCCACGGAGCAGGCACATGGCGAGAGGGGCCAGCTGGGACCACAGCAGGTTTTCAGCACAGGATTTCTCTCCCTCTGCTTCAAATTACAGCTAACCATGTACATTAAGTAGACTGCACATGGCTGTAGATGCTGGTTCCGTCACAGCTGGCATGAGCTGAGACGTACTCCTGCAGCAGGGCTGGGACAGGGGGGTGCAACACACGGTGTGGCATCTCTGGCACTGCTGGAGCGTTTGCCAATGGAGAAAACGACAAAATGGATTCTTTCAATGGGAGAGAGGGAAAGAGAGCATCTGCCCTTTGTTTAGCCCAGCCCAAACCATGACACAGTGATTCAGCTGAAAATTCCCTGGCCTGCACTGTGAAATTAGGTACCAAATCCAAGTTTTAAAATCCATTTTATGATTACTGTAAGGTACTGCGCACCTCTTGGCAGAAACGATGACAGATGGCATCCTCAGGAGAAGGATCCCGCGGGTCAAGCCGAGTTCCTGCCCACTTTAGGTAATTCCAGCTTCAAAGTCACCCAGATAATACTTCATACTTCTTTCTTCAAATGGGTGCTATCGTATCCAGCTCCTCATCTCTGCCGCCTTCTGTGGCCCAAAGCAACTACTCAACCCCCCTGACTTTTGGCAGTTTCTGCATCTCACCACGCCGGCATGCGAGGAGAAGAGCAGGAGAAGGATGCTTTGCAACGCGAAAAGAAGTCAGCGCAGTTACCGCTTCCACACGCTCTCAATACAACTGACACCTCTATCCTGCAGCCGGCGGGTTTGCTTATCGGGGAACGATGGCTGCGGTGGGGACAACCCAGCCCCAGTAGCCCCAGCTCGGCTCCTCACCTTCTGCAAGGAAAAGAGGCTGCATTGCTGATTTTCAGCCAAAAACCCAGAAATCTATTAAATAAATAGACCCCGTGTTTAAAATATAAGTGTATGACTGGCAGTTCACAACTTGCCCAGAAGAGCCTTTCAAACCCCAACACGAGTTTGCAAAATTCGCCCTTGACCAAAGGAACTGAAACACTCAGCTTGTGGCAGGGAAAGGGAAGCCAAAGCCAGGCAGCTATGGTGGGTATAAACTCTTCCCTGTTTAATACTTAAGCTCATGCTGCTGCTTAACGCTTGCGAAAGGGAGAGTCCAGGCTGTGCTGTGCGCTCCTCGCTCCCAACAACATTCCTCCGAGAAAACCTTATTAATGAGCTTGCAAACGAGCACCCAACTGGGAAATGTCACAAACAAGAGTGGCTAATGCCCCAGAAAATCAAATAACCAAACACTTGGCTGATTGTGGTGCTTTTCATATTTACTAAAAGGAAAAAAAAAAAAAAAAAAGCTTTAAATCAAAGTTTCT
>VFFE01007991.1:256261-353065 GCA_008921705.1 Burhinus oedicnemus | reverse complement strand
CTGGTCTCCATTTCTTTCTTTCCTTCCCCCTCCCCCCCCCCCAAACTGGCAACAGAGAACAAATATCCAGCATTACATAAATCATTTCAGCTCTCTGAAAAAAGCAAGTGACTGAGAGGACACATCTACCAGTTAGCTCCTTGTTTCCTTTGAACCATCTGATGGTGGTGGCTGGTCTGCTGGCCATGGCAGTGCAGTTCAGCTCAATCTCCTCTCCCTCGACGGCGATTTCTTTCTGGATATCAATTACCAAATTGCGTGGCGGGACTGCAATGAAGAAAACAACACAACGCATACTTGATGAAAGAAACATTTTTCGACCGCTACCACAAGAGAAAACCTTCGGGCAAACCCATAAAATCTACGAGAGGAAACCAGCCACTAGCATTTATTTGATCTTTCAATCGATCAAATCCTTTGATAGGCGGTTTCACAGTCATCAGAGTAAGCACTTTCACTCTCCACCTAATAATCTTCGTGGTTTCGCAAATTATTACTTATCAAATTTGTAACTTTCTGTTCTCTCTCCCAGGCAAGCACCATTCCAGGGAAGAGCTTTAGTCTTCTGCGCTACTTGGTTGTGTGTGTCGCTATTTAAAAATACAGCTTGACTCCGTGCACATTTCTTGACTTCTTCTGACAAGGAGAGAAAACACAAAAGCTGACACTTGGAAGTGCATTACTTACCGTGCTTCTAACCTCGCAAGGCAATTTTTCTCTCCTGCTGTTCAGCTTCAAGCCTCAGCCGTAAGGAGTGGAAGCAGGCCAGCAGATATCAAGCTCATTTAAGATGCTCAAAAAGCCACCGAGCGCAAGCCTGGAGTGGAATGCCATCACCTTGGGACCACCAGAAACCGAACACAAAACCATCCCCAAGCAGAAGAGCCAGCTCTGCACCCAGTGGACAGGCAATTCCTTTAGGATGGTAATTTGCCCTTCTCCCCAGACACCTATCTCCTTACAAAACACAAAGCTAGAAGACTGTACTCAACAAAAAAATCATCCAGCAATATTCAGAAACAGGCCAGAGCTGCAGGGGGATAACCGCCACTGCAGCGCAACCCAGAAGTGTGACCAACAGGCTTAAAAATTGTGACACAGGAACATGGAATCTCCTCGCCATGAAAACACCTGTAGCTGCCGAGGCAAAACCAGGAAAAAAATGAACATCGAGAGTTCGTGCAGCACAGAGCTGCAGTTTCAGAAAAAACCCAGAACTTCCACAGGAAACTCAACTTTGCTCTGATCGATATGATTAAGCAACTGCATAGTTCAAATGTGACTAACAGGTTTCTGAGCTAATGAAGAACAAATATGTATAAATACCATCCAGATGATCAAATGGACTAATTAGTCACTTGTGGCTTTTCCCTAAAAAGAACAGAACGGGCTACATATTTGAGATTTTCACATGTTCCAATTAAGCATGAATAAATCTACATATTGTGCCACAGAAGACATTAAAGTACACGGGAGAGCGGGGGGAGGGACACTGCTAAAGAAATAAAAAGAAAGTGCGACGCACTCTCCGAATACTGACTGCAAAGAAGGATGTCTCGGAACTTCACTCCGCTCTCGGAAGCGCGGATCATTAGCAGCAGATCAGCAAAACTACTCTTTGATAGAACGTAAGATGTATTGAAGTCTGAGTGATGAGCACGGGGTCTTTGGTGGGGACCAGCCGTACACCGACATGGGGAACCACTCCCCCGCCCCGGCTCATTTTTTCTCCTCATTAAGGAGTCAACCATACGGAAGGCCGGGAAGACGTGTTATCCTTCGCGTCCCGACACCCGAGCTCTCCGTACAAACACTAGCTAAGTTAAACTGTCCCCTCCTTAGCCTTCCAACAATAAACATCCATCTTTGCCGCCTGCTCAGTGAACTCTGGTCTGGCCCGAGCACGCGCGGCAGGTGAAGAGGAACCACGCGCTGCTCTGTGGACGTCGGGGAAGGGCAGGCACGCACCGGCCACGCTGCAAGTCCATCGCAAAAACAACCGCAGTAGGAGGCAAGAAAACAGACTTTGCCTGAATTCTGAAGCAAGATTCATGTTTAAAAAAAACAACAAATGACTGCATTTTGTCTCCCACTTGAAAGAGACACAGCGCTGGCTTGTAGGTGAATAAAGTAAGTACTATTATTTCAAACACCTTCTCAGCATTGTTAGCAGTGCAATGAAATCCAACAAACTACTTTTGTGTGCCTATGATTAGAGAGAAGAGCTGGAAGAGAGCTTCTGAGTCCTATCAATATCAGAAAGTGCACTAAAACTTTGAAGATGTTGATAAACGTAATAGCTACAGTGGAACTGCTTATCAACATTATTTAAACAACATATAAAAACCTAAGAACCAAATCTCATTAAATAAAAGAAGGCAGATTTAAACTAATCAGCGAGCGGGATCGTACATTAAGTCACCCTCTGTGATTCAGGTTCTCCTATTAACAGGGTCTTAAAAGCCGTTGCTCATCTGCAGCACCAGCTCTGACAGCAGGAGCTGCTCTCAGGGGGAACGGCCTTGGCTGGCGGGGGCACGTGCACCGCAGTGGGGGGAAGCCCGGGGGAGTGGAGGGAAGGCAGGAGCTCGCAGGGCTGGGCCTGAGTGTATCTCGGGGGGGACGGAGGGGAGGGGGCAGAATTAGCTCTGCAAACAGCCTTTCCTAAGCAAATGAGCAACCTTACGACGTCAAACGAGAGATCTTCCATTCTCTCACATGTGAAACAAGTTTGTGCTAAAATTAATAGGAAGCTATCACTTTCCATTAGGTGAACTCAAGATTTCACTGAATATATAAGTCAGCTGACAAACATGGAAAAACTTAGGCATCTTCACAGTGGCAGGAGGTTCACCAGAGATGCCGTTAGTAATATTTGCCCTTAAGGAATATCATCGATGGGCAAAGATGCTGTCATTCGTCATTAAAATGTAATCTCTCAAATCCCCAAGGTCTGGAAGAAAAGATTCAGTAAGCAATCAGAGTAGTCTGATTACAGAAAACACAAAATTCATAAACTGAACAGTTGTACCATGCTATGAAGCATTCAAAGTTAATTTACTTTCCCTCTGCATGTCAGATAATTACTGAAAGACATTTTCTAGAGCTTTTGCTTTCTGGATGACTTCCTTCTCACTTCACCAAACGAGACGCAACCACTGCCACTTATCTTCCCTTCTTCCTCAGAAACATGCCTTCTCTCACCCTAGAGAAGACAGATACGAGCTGGAGGAGGGCTCGTCTTGCGCAGCTCCTGCCACTCTGCCCAGCCTTGGGCTAGACAGGATGTTAGCAGGTCCAGACTTGCCCAAAAAGCCAAGCAATTTACTCAGATGCTCTTACAGAGCAGTGACAGCACAACCAACTAGTCCTTGCAGTCTGTCTGCAAACGAAGGCTGGTATGAAACGCCACTCCATAAAGGGCAGGAAAACCTCACAGCCTTTCCAAGTGAGCTGCCCAAGTAAAAGAGAGGCTTGGAAGTGGAGAACACCTCACGCTTACACCTCTGCTTCTTCTTTGAAGCCAAAAAAAGCCTGAGAACAAAAAAGAGAAGACCTGAGAATCCCACTAAATACGACATAACCTACAAGAGAGGCTGAGGGTGCAACCAGGGACACCTGGCAAAGCAGGAAGGCGAGGCAAGGGTGATGGCATGCGACCGGACAACTCGTTTGGCATTTGCTGGCAGCCCTTGAAAATCTTGTGTCTGCACTTGCAGCTGCACTGAGCTACTGAAGAGCTGAGCTGGTCCCCACTGGGAGAGCACTCAGGTGTTCAGATCCTTGCTGTGTTCTATTGCTGGAGATAGCAGCTCTCCCTGTGTGCCCAGAGCTCCCTGACCACTGAGCAGAGCCCCATCCTGCTGACCCTGGGTGTCCAGGGATTACAAAGTTCACTGCGAGCACCCTTACTGGTCCTTACCGAGCACTGTAATCGTGGTATAAATTTCCTGGGGGGGATCAGTGTAGAGCTGGCAGAAGTACCTTCCTTCATCAGAAATGGAGACGTTTGTCAAGGACACGCGCAGCTCGCTGTTGGAGAAGTTCACCAGCTGGAACCTGCTGTCCTTCAGTGCTGCGGAGCAAGCACACCCTTAGTGACCACAATGAGAGATGCAGCATCCCCTCCCACCACACAGCAAAGTCAAAGGTCTATCAAACGGCAGTGGCGTCTAGACAAGTGCCCCGTGGGTTCCTGACTGCAGCCTCCATCCTGCTTCTCGCCTTCACGTCTGGACCGAGAAAATATTTCTGTTTTCAGATCATTACAAGAATCAACATAAGCAAATTACTGGGCACGGTATCACATCTTTGGACACTGTTTTATTATCAGATGGCTTAGGGACGTGTGGGTAAAATGCTTATTGTGAAAATACACTTCTACATCACACAGGATCACGTGAACCCGTTTCTGACTGTACGCAGTCAGGGGACATGGGACAGTGTGAAAGAGAAAAGAATTAGGACAAATATAGTTTAAAATCTGTTTCCTGACCAGTAATAGCTGCCCAAATTGTTTTAAGAATGTGGAAATGGAGCATTTTAAATCTTACCAGCCAAAGACACGGGCGTGGAACAGCAGCGCAAGCGGAGCAAGCCGCCCCCGCACGTGCACACCGTTAGATGGCACCGCGCCTCGGAAGGGAGCGGGATGCGCCATGCGTCTCCGCAACGCGGGGCACAACGTGTCCCATCCCCGCAGCAGCGTTAATGCAGACAATTTAAAGCATCTCGTCACACCTAGCATGCTCTGTGGCATTGTCACAACAGGAAACAAAGCCAGATTCATTCACTGGACACAGCAGTGTCGGGAGATTCTGTTTTGGTTATAAAGCAGCACAGATTGTCTCGAAATGTTCAGTGTTCAAACCAAACAGATTACCTCTGAGAACACTGCACTGTCTCGGCGTGGCCCTATTCAATTTGTTTGTGTCAGCTAAATATTTGGCACTCAATTGCAATTCACTCTGAATTACTACAATCAATTCCTACTGCAAAGTACGACGGTCTGGCTTTTAAAGGGGACCATCAAGGTTTCCATTAAGGAGAAAGATTATGATTGCCCGTCTCATCTACCCTCTAAAGAACTGCCTAAACTTTGAGTGTCTAGCATTACATCAAAAGAAGAGACCTCAGCAAATGCTTTCTCCCGAGTGCAAGCGAGGCGCACGGAAAGTTATCATCACACAAGGGAAGACAAAACTTACGCCTGAAATCTCGGAAATAAATCGTTTGTCTGTTGGGATTCAGGAGCTGAATCACTGAGTCGTCGCTGTTCTTGACGCGGCAGCTGATGGTGGCGACGTCTCCCTCCACCACCGTCACGTCTTCGGTAACCAGATTCTGGCCATCGCCTTAAAGAGAGAGCAAAGATGAACTAGCAAGAGCAGAAATGATCTCTGCCAGTTCTGTTTGGAAATGAACAGCTCCGACGGGCTATAAGGAACTGGGACCCCCACCAGTAACCAAGCAAAACATCCCTTGCCCAGTCACAGCTGGGGTTTGCTGGGGCTGATACTAATTTCACAATTACCTGCACGACAAACACTCAAAACAGGGAATACAAATACAGACCTTCCCCCCCAAACTGTACTGGGCACCACTTCATTAAAGAGGAACAATGGGAAGGGAGCTCTGCGGTGGGAATACAGGAGAAAGGACCGCTCTCTGGCTAGCAGTTAGTGACATCACCCCGTCACGGAGCACGCTTTTCATTGCACAGGAGCCATTTGATCCTGGTACCGTCTCTCTGCTATACTTTAAAGTGTGACCAAAGGCAGAGGACGAGGGAATGGTCTCGCTGGACACTGCCCGCCCCTCCGTGCTTTAGTACTTGCACCGGCCTCGGGGGAGCAAGTGCCACACCACGTGTGTGGAAAGGGCAGAAATTTGCTCCCTCTCTCAAAAGATGAATTTTGTTAAATTACCTTGAAAGAACAATTTGCTGTAAGAAGCATTTATCCTTTGACTTGAGCAGAGAGACGTTAGGGAACCAGTTTTTACTCACTCTGTGTAATCAGTAGGCGCTATTAATGTCCAGAGGCAGGAAAAAAAGAATTCGATGCAATTATGCTGTGGGAGCCTTGTAATCATTTACAGGTCACCACCTCGAAAACTCTCCTCCTAATGAATCGAATCATTACATCACATGCACACCGAGAAATTTGCTTCACATGGTAAAGAATGCAGAGGATGGGGACTTGAAAACAGCGCTTTGCATTTCAATTTTTCCATAAGTACCGAGTGTCCGTCAGGTTAGGAAGCGAGCCGGAGGAGTGCGGGGCCCAGGCAGGACCGGGGGACACCGCCCCAGGGCCTCCAGCCAGGGGAACGCTAATTGGAGTCCCTTTCAGTAACGACTTCGGTTTGCTTTCAGACCACATGGGCCCTACGGATGAGGAGGCAAAGCGAAGTGGGAGACACCTTGAACCTTGGATTGCCAATTTGCCAGAGGAAGTGGAGGTACACAGGCACCTGGGCAAGGGCCGGGTGGCCAGGAGAAGCCCTCTGCTATTAACAGCACAGAGGAGAGAGCAGGGAGACAGACTCCCCAGGCAGCCGTGAAAAATGCAAAACAGCAAGTTTGTGCTAAAGTTTGCTAGCAGTAAATGTCGGCATGTTTTTCTCTCATCTTGCATTCCCTCCATTTTTCTTTCTTTCCGACTTGCGTTTAGTATTTGACATGCCTTGGAAATGAGTGTTTGACAAAAAGTTTGCATCATTTGGGAAGAGAGAGATTGATAAATTGTCAGACACCTTTCCATGCCTGACGGCACCAAGTTGTTGTCTTGGCACATTTTTCTGCCCTCTCAGTATAAATTTCGTTTCTCTAGATTGATGAACTTTAAACAGCAACATGAAAAGTTGTTACCAAACAGAGTAACGCCCGTGCCAGAGAAGAGTCCCCCCCAGGCCCATCGCAAGGGGTGCAAAGAGCCCGTCATGGATGTTCTCCTGGCTCCTAGTCCACTTTCTGCAAGCTGATCGTGCTGGAAGCCCTCAGAACTGAAGACAAACGTCCAGCCGTCCTGCCACACTACCAGTAACCTCAGCATAGGGTTCTTCAACATTTCGAACTGCCGTAATACACGAGTTTGTCAAGTAATATAATCCACGTGATCAGAGGTGAGGGATGCAACTGCGCTGCTTATCAGAACAGAGGTAGTGTCCGTGTGCCGTATGCCTGCATACCCACTCCAGGGGGTCTACAGCTGGTTAAGGACAACCGCAGGCAGGACAACCCATTAAAGCATGACAGTGTGTTGTTGTACCCATTCCCTAGCACTGGACCCGGTGAACAGAGCCTGGCCTGATGCCCCCCGCAGCACTGGGGCTGCAGGCACACATGTCCCCTTCTGCACTGGGGGACCGGTCCCCAGCCCACTGCCCAGGTCCCAACTGTGCAGACCCCCAAGGCACAGTCACCGCCTGCACCGCATCTCGCCTTGCCAAAGAAAAACCCCGGTCGTGTCACAGCAGCGCAGAGCCGGTGCGTAACAGCCACAGGCTCCTGCATAAACAACATTCAAGTATCTCAAAAGCAGTGCAAGCAAAATTATTAAACGTTACTAACTGCTTCTGGGGAATAATTCTATCAAACCCATTCAAAACAAGGTTCTTGCACAAGGATCAGCTTGATATGTTCTCATAAACGCAATATTCACTACAAATCATTAACAAAGCTATTAAGATTCGATTTCCATCTAAGCAATTATTGCTAGCATATTTTTTTACATTTACTTTAAAAGACTCAATCCTATTTTCAATTCATTAAACTGTTCCTTGCGTTTACTGAATTTTACATCAGCTTAGAACCTGATTTGAATTAATAAGAATTACAGTAGAAGTAATTTAGAAATAAATTATTTGAAGTTCAAGCCACTGAAGCTTTTCATGCCGGAATGCTGGTACATTAAGCCCACTGACTGATGGCTTTAGAAGTCCGGCATCCCGGTCCAGGCTGGCACCAGGATCCCTCTCCAGACGGCGTTTCTTCTCCCCCAGGGCCCGGGGCTAACGACAGGCAGGGTGCACGTAGGGACACGCGCAATCCATGGTCTGAAGCAGCCAGCATCTCCAGCCTCCCCCACTTTGCCTATTTGTTCTGAATCAAAGGGCGACTAATCCGGCCGTTGTCTGCAGAGCTCCTCTTGCTCTGCTGACCTGAATTTGCTTGCTTAAGTAAAAGCACCAGACTGTACACGTTAACACTTTGGGGTATCTGTATTCATATCTGCTCCCGCTTACCAAGACAAGAAAGTTATTTCCGAGAACAGCCTCAAGTACAATTAGTGGAGCTTTGAGCAACCTGGTCTAGTGGGAGACGTCCTTGCCCGTGGCAGGAGAGTTGGAACGAGATGGTCTTTAAGGTCCCTTCCTACCTAAACCATTCTGTGATTCTACAAACTAAATTAAATAAAAATGCAAGGCGAAGTGAGAACTCTTTAGACCATCTTCACGTCAGCATTTCAGGAAGCTTCTTGGTAAATATTTACTGGCAGTATACAAGTATTTGAGGAGCATTAGGGTACACACATTTACAGCATTACAATGTGTTGCTGTAATAGAAAAGGAAAGACTGGAGGGGAGAAATGAAGTTTATGGACCCAATAAAGAATGACAGAAGTTGAGAGGAGCAGAGGGAAGTGTTGTGGTTTGGGCTACTGAAAACCAACTGTAAATCACCTGCCAATTAGCAATACTTTGGGGGGCAGGGCATGAGTAGGGCCAATGGGAAAAAACACCTGCAGCAGATTTATACGGGATAGATTTTCATCTATGACATATAAACGGACCATAAACCCCCCGCGCATTGTCCTCGCCCCAGACAACAGCTTCTTGCCGGTCAGTCCAATACAACGCACCAATCCTCTCCCAGTGTTCGATGCGCGCAACGGATGGGGCCGCAGGACGGGGCTCGGAGACCTGACCACTGCGATCTCGAGCACAAGGCTTTGCTATTGAGGGGGAGGAAAGGGACGTGGGAGCAGCTGGCCTCTGAGGGAGCTTCAGGGTGAACTGCCCTATGTACGCGACATGCGTAGGCAACATTGGTTAGCAAGTACAGACAGCTGAAATAGAGATCTGCAATGCAAGGGGAAGGTTTAAAAAAATGCTACGCATGTTTGTTTTACTACCCAAAGCAACTCTCTGGCCTCATTTACCGAGTTTCTCTGTGCAACGTAAAAAAACAACATCGTTTTATACTTACTGGAAGGGGGAGTAAGGTGGAGGGATGCGACGCCTGAGGAACGGCTCTGGCTAGAACCTAGACAATTAATTTTTGCACTTGTCTTTCTGCCTTAGACTACTGCAGTATTTGCTTTTAAGGCTACAAAGTAAGACACAGATGAGTAAATTGTGTTTCAAACAAGTTCCTCTTAGCTGGACACAGCCCAGGGACCTTGGCTCATATGCAGTGGTCACATTTAAAATCAATTCTTTCTCCACTTGTGGCACACCAGGATAGAGTGAGGCGTCAGGGAGAAAAGAGGGAAAGATTAAAAATACGTGCTTGCATGCACGATTGTTCAATTTGTAACAAAACACGAGCCACAGGTACTCTATCAGGAGCAGCAGCACTGCTGATTCGCTCTACAGGATACTGACACAAGCGCTTTCCAAGAAAGAGTAATTTTCACGATACCTCAACTATGGAAGCCCATAAACTTAGACAAAATTCCTCTTAATAAATTGAGTCAAAGGAAACAACCCACACAGATACACAAACTATTTGTTCATCTGCTCAAGGTAAAAATGACACCATGATCAATCCACAGAATTAATGTAATTTGAATGTCAAAACTCATCTATCAGTTTCAGTTCTCTACAAGGAAGGTGGCAGTTAAATAACCAGCCAAAGTTGATATAAACACGAAGCAGGTTTTATAAACACCCAGCAATCCCGCCACTCCAACAGCTTTGTCTCCTCGCCACCACTTCTCTTCACTAAGCAGTTCCTCTGCTCGCCCCGTCCGTCATGGAGATAGCATCCCCGGAAAATAAACATCACGGACCGTCTTTGCGGGAAGACTGCAGGGACCAAAGAGACTTTTTGTCGCGATCAGATACAGAAACCTTTCAGAGCAGGAAAAAGAAGGAAATCAAATCGCCATTTAATTTCTCTGCAGATTTGCTTCAAGGAGGGAGACGAGCCTTGACAACGCAGTGCTGGGAGAGGCTGCTGGGGCTCACTGTGCCCACTCGGAGAGTCCCGAGAGACCGTTTTACAAAGCTACAGTCGTCACACTCAAACTTTTGAGAAGAATGGACAATCCATGCTAATTGCGCCAGCAAGAAAAGGCAATTGCTTTGTATGGAGTTAATTTCATGACATCTTTTCAGGGCCGAAAAAACGGTAACAATTTTAGATCAGGCTGCCTACAAAATATACATACAGACGCGAGCACATGACACGGCTTTCATCACATGAAGTCAAACAGGTCCTGCACCGGCGGCAAAGAGGATGGGGTCTGGACAGCAATGCTTAAAAACATGCAATAAAACCCAGTCTGCATTCCTCAACGTGTGTTTGAGGTATACAGAAATAGGAATGTTGTCATCCACTTGCATAAAAAAAGCTCATCGTGAAAAGTTTAGGGCAAAGGGAGGGCAGGAGGAAAGGCAGTCTGCTGTTGCTAGCACCCCTGCAGAATCCTGAAGAGAATCCCTCTGAGGCCACACAGTCTGGAGCCACACGTGGGCATCTCTGAACAATTCTTCTTTTAATTTGATCCTCGCCCTCAGAGGAAAACTTTGTTTTCCACCAAGATTTACAACTAACATTTTGAAACGGCAACCTTCTCTTCTAATAAGATGTAATTACCAGTTTTGTGACCCTGAGCCGAGCATCTCTGAGATTCTCCGGCATTCTAGTAGCTCTTATTCCCTCTTCAGCATCTTCTCCGTGGCCAGCAACTGACTCAGCGTGGCCAAAACACAACTGTACTTCCCACGGCAAAAAGCTCTTCAAAAAAAGTAATGGCAGCAAACAACTAGAATTCCGGAAAAATCTTCATTTCAAGTTTGTTCTGCTGTGCAGGTCTGTCACCCTCAGCACACTGCTGTTGAGTTTTGCCCCGTGAAAATCCCTATTTACTGAGCCCCGAGAGCAACAGCAAGGCATCGCACTCCAGCCGCAGAACTGCACCCAGGGGGTCTCGCTGAAACGACGGTCAGGGAGCGGCATCACAGCACCTCCTGGCTCTCCGAAGCTTAGACTACGGCTAATTGACATGGTAATGCCCACCTCGTACCAGTATCTCTACTTTCAAATTGAATGCATGTTCTTCTTCCCTTACCACTACAGCTAGGTTTAAAAGAATTGGTTTGAGAAAGGACACTGCTGATGACTCTGTTGCTACCGGTTCTGGTATCACCTCATGACGCTAAAAGCATCAGTTTCCGTTTGGGGAAAAAAAGGTGGGGTGGGGGAATTAACACTCCCAGAAACTATTCCCAAAGTGTCGGTATCATGAATCTGTAAAAATACAGGTATTGCTGGTCACTAACGAAGCACGTGGTTGCTGAGGAAGGAACTACTCCTTGGCGAGGTACAACACCTTCTACTTTCAAAGCAGAGACCGATTCTGCGCAAAGGTTCAGCATTTCTCAAAAGAGGGAACAGCAAAAGAGACGGAGGCACCAGATGAAAGAGTGATAGTCGACATCGGAGCCAAGACCCACACGGGCCTCACCACGCGTCCCCAGAAACAGCAAACCTGGGGTGAAGCACTGGGACACAGCTTTGGATGACCCTTCAGGCAATCCCAGCGCATGCCCAGCAGCGAGCCCGTAGCCGGGACTGGCTGCCACGAGGCTTTGGCTCCTTCCAGCTTCTGCGAGTTCCCCCGACACCATCGGCAGGGACAAACTCGCTCCTGCCACTTGGCATCCCCAGCGCCAGCTGTCTCATCTGCTTGTCACATGCTTTACTCAGGCTCTGCAATCGCAGGGACCCGTTTCCCCTCTCTCTCGGTACATATTTTCGCAAGCAGGCACACGTGTGAATGCCTTCAGCGCCTCTCAGCAGCGACGCACCCGGCCGGGCAGGTGGCTCCTCGCCCCAGCCCTGCTCCAGCTCCCGCTTCCCCGCTGAATTACTCCCCGCGTTTCAGGGAGAACATGCAAGATGGTGCTAAAAATTACTTACTGTGGGCAGCGTGTTTACGTTATGAAACATACACTTCAGAAAAATATACTGCAAATTCAAGCACGTTGTGCGCAGCTATTAAATTTGTGGAGGAAAAAAATGCTATAGCCACTTTTACAGCTTTCCTCGCTTAAAGAGTAAGAAAATAAAAGATGACAATAGCTCCGAACTGACACCAGAGGCTGTATTTACTTTAAACATTTGTGGATTTCTGCGTGATGAAATGGCATTAGGGAATTCTTTCTACTGGTTTGTAAGCAAAATGGTAGAGAGACAGAAAACTGATGTGGAATACTGCTAAAGCGACACAGCCGGCTACACACACTTAGTCCAAGGGAAAGCAGCTCCTTTGCTGAATCACGATCCCCTGAATTATGAAAACGCCCAGCATTCCTGACTTCGGAGGCTGTCAGCAGCTGGGAGCACCCCACTTCCAACGGATCCCTCTGGAACGGCAGCCCTCCCCAACCCAAAGTGCTAATTGAGCAGAGCACTGACGGGGGCTCCGCATGCACCCAGCACATCCCTTGACAAGAACAAACTAGTTACCTTGCATCCCAACTGATGATCAAATGAAAATACTTCTTTTGCTCTTAAGAATAAAAACCTTACGCACTTTTTCAGCTGGGAGCATTTCCTGACTTCCTGGTGTCCGTCACCGCCGCTGCCCCCCCTCCCCTTGCCCTCCTGCCATTACCAGTAACCACAGCAGTGCAGATTTATGATCTGTCACCTGTGCTGGGATTAGATGTCATGCTTGTCTTTCTATTACCCAGATA
This sequence comes from Burhinus oedicnemus, assembly GCA_008921705.1. Lineage (NCBI taxonomy): Eukaryota > Metazoa > Chordata > Aves > Charadriiformes > Burhinidae > Burhinus > Burhinus oedicnemus. Next base: position 340,135 of record VFFE01007991.1, on the reverse strand, counting down.
TTGATAGATAAAATTCCACGGCCATACATCGCCTGTCCCTTCAAAGGTTACCGTCGGCGGGCGCCGAGGATCGATACCGATCTCACCTGTCACTGCCCGGGGGGGGCACGGGCAAACGAGGCTCCCGGGAGCCAGGCGGGAAGGATTTGGCAGGACTCGCAGCGTTAGTACCGGGCTTTGCAGCAAAGCCTGTTCTGCTGCAAGTCTCAGGGTTTTACTCCCCATTTCTAACCAAATCTTGTGGCAGAAAGCAATTTATACCAATGGGCAGAAATTTAGTCTTTCAGAGTACAGCCATATGTCAAGCTAATGGGTTCGGACCATTTGAAGGAGGAATCCTACCAGTCACGCTCGCCACAATGGAGCTTCTGATGTCTAAACGCACAATTTACACGTTTTGCTGCCATGGCTAAGTCGGAAAGCTGCTTGCTGTATGTTTTTCCTGTTTTAGAACTAATTTCTTAACCCATTTGACAATTCTTAAATAAAAGATGTTGCTACTGAAGCTTTTTATTTTATTTATATGTATATTTCTGTCTATGAAGGGATGCTCAAATAGTTTAACAAATTTTCCAGAAGAATAGCTTTCAAGAAACAGAAGCAGCTGATGCCTTGCTTTTATTCTGGAAGTTGATGGTCCATCGCAAGACAATAAAAGGTCACTTAGAAAAAGACTGACTTGTTTTCATAAGGTCAGAGGTTTATCAGAGCATCATCCAGAGGAGATCTGGGTGAGCACCTCTCCTCGGCTGCAGAGTGCAGGAGAGACAGACCTTTTTGTAGAAGTGTCGAGAAAGGGAGGCAGGATGAGGACGTCAACCCCGGGAGACGCCCGGGGGCTCTGAAGGGGCTGGCGGGGGACTCTCAAAGGGAGAAGCGAGGAAGAGTGTGGAGGAGCGAGCAAAGGCGCAGTGAAGGGCAGAGCTGTGCACAGCCTCGGAAGAAATACAAGGTGGGTCCCTTCCCCTCCTGTTACTCCTTACAGCTGGCCGTCACTGCGAGCCATCATCTGCCAAGGACACTGCCTAAAACCCAGTGCCTAGGTCTCCTTACCAAAGGCAGTTGCTCGGAAGCAGCATCAGCAAGGGAGAAGCAGCGTGACATGAGACGGTCCCAGCAGACTGCTGCCTCCATTCAGTATGTTTAAATAATACTCAATTAGGATCAACACTCATTTATTATTAACATCCCCCTAACACAGAATTCCTTATCTGCATTATGTCTTCCAGCTACATTGCTAGCAAGGACAAACACACAGCCTAGATCTAAGGAAGGAGACCTTGATTAATCCAGAGTTTAAAACACAGGTGGAATTTCCTCTCTGTCACGACTTGTTCCATTAGGAGCTGAAGTCTGATGTACAGCAGGTTGCTGCAGGTAAGAGGAGGGAGCGTCGATGAAATACTCAGTTTTCACCAACAACGAGTGCATTCAGTACGTTTACATTACCAGAACAACATTATTTAACAACACCTGCTGCCTGACAGTCACTTCTCTCTCTGCCACGGGGGGCTAAAGCCCTGGCAGCCTCTGCTGCAAACCGGAGCATGGAAGGAGAGAATTTATGCGTTTGCAGTTTGTCACCTGCACTGTCGCCTCTATTTTTGTACTGGAGAGGCTGGCAGAAGCCACATGCTTCGGATTTAGCATGGCACTGGTCACACTCTGAATTGGCAGGAGTTATCTTTGGAGGAAACTCACCCATCTGCTCTCTCTCCACCTCTCCCTGCAGCCGCCAAACCTACGCTGCCATTGGCATAGATCGGGTAACGCGGTGGGGGGACTGTCCCTCAGCATCCTCTGTGCACGGCTGCCGGCGGGGAGCACCTGCAGGGACAGGAGCCGTTCCAGTCCTTCACCTCTGAGACACTCTTGGGGCTCTCCAAGCATTCAGTGAAGACACTGTTACTATTAAAGTCCGGTTTGGTATACATTCAGTTCTCAGGTCCTACAGCCCCTGCTCTAGGCCCCCCAAAAACACCAATACGGATTAGTCAGAATGATGGGATTCTCCAATAATGAGGAAAACTGTTTCAAGTCAGGTGATGGGTCTCATTTTACTCTAATAAGCAGATATGTCTTATATCCATACCTGTAACCCATTCCTTGCAGATTTTTTAACATTTTTTTTTTTTTACTGTCAGTAGCATCTGTCACAACATGCAGCTTAATAATCTCTTTTAAACCCAAGAAATCTTTATTTGCATAAAGCACCCAAGATGAATTTTGATCATCAGCCCCATCTTTTTCCCAAAGAGAGGATCTCCCTTAACTGCCTGCACATATAAATTAGAGCCTTTCTGAAATCTTTGGTTCTGCCACTGCAATAGGCAAGAAGTAAATGACAAAGTTAATAACAAATGTACAAACCTGTAGAAAATGTCTTGAAGCACAATGGGATAACAGATAATAAATTGGAATACCTCTTTTTCTTGGGGTATTCTGGCCAATTCTCATTCTTTGGCTAAGACAGCATGCAGCCAGCTCTAAATTACAACACTTTACTTGCTGCATTATACACAGAAGTCATTTCGTAAGCCTTCAATAAAACACCCGCAGAACTTTTATCCAAAGTGTTCACTGTTATATAAAAAGAGAAGGCAAAATATTCACCAGCTCCAACAACTGAGAGCTTGTAGATCTGACCTACCCTTCCGCGTAGAGCCCCATCGAATGCTGCAGGCACAAGGATGACCTCTCCTCCATGCATTATGCTGAGTTTATATTTTGCCCTTTGAAGCGCATTCCCAGTTTCTGGCCCTCCCCAGCACCTTTCCCGGCTTCCCCCCCTCCCGGAGCAGGAGCCGCCCTGGCACGGGCGGGCTGCCTGCTGGTGACTGGGAGATGCCCGTGCTGTGAGAACCCAAACCCCCACGCCTCCCAGGGCTCAGCACAATGCTGAAGAGCCAGCAGCAATGTGCCTCCTGCTTTGCCAGCCCATAGAATTCACACGTTTAGTATTTTCCAGGCCCTTTTTCCCCATGATAAGGCAAAAAATGCTGCTACTACCTTATACAGTAAGAGCTAGGTTCCTACGGAAGCTACCGATTGCAGCTCCTGGAGGCTTCACCAAAACGACAAACATGACTAGGCTCAGTAACACAAAACCAAAGATGCCACCAAAAGATGAAAACAGCACAAAAAGCAAAATGTGGTTATGAAACACTCCGCCTTCCCAAATACAGAGCCTAATTCTGAACCCCCGAACTACTCCCTGATGTTCCTGCCAGACGATTACCGGCAGGTTCCTCCTGCGGAGCTGCCGCGGAGCTGCACCGGCTGCCCGGGCTCAGGGGTCCCCAAGAGACAGCCCCCACCGCAGCAGGATGGGTGCATGGAGCCACCCGCCCACCCAGCCCTTCAAGGGCAGGGCAAGGTTTATGCCTCCAATTAGTCACTTTTATAGCCCTGAGTTTTGGCACACATCAGGCCCTCGGAGATTTGGCGTTCCTGCTGCAAAGCCCCCGTTTAGAGGGGGGCACGAAGGGCAGAGCCTTGGTCTCAGCAACAGGATGCTTGAGCAGCGCCGCTTCGGTTGGGCTGCTCTCAATAGCTGCAGATTCCCAGAAAGGAGCCGAGAAAGTTCCTGCTTCACGGCTTCACCAAAGTCACTCTGCTGCCGTTCAGCGCCGGGAAACCCGGCTGGCAGGAGCCGACTAAAACATCCGCCATCACCCCTTCCCACACTGCTGGGTGAGGAGGGAGCACTGTCTTCAGGGGTCTTTTCCTTTCCTTTCTTTTTCTTAAGTCCCTCCCCACCCTCCTTTTAGTTTTCTTTTAAAGAGTAGAGATTCTATCTTTTGTCAAAGGCAGAATGACAAACACCGTCAGCAAGGATTATGCACTCCCCCCAGAAAACTGGGGGGGAAAAAAACCCCCCATCTCAGCAGCAGCAGCTGGTGATCAAAGTGAGAACTCCTTCCAATTTATACTTCCAAGAAAGGATAAAAAGGTGTGTTGTAACAAAAGCCTTTAGTCTAGATCCCAGATCAGACACAATGATGAATGCTAGCCTAAAGGGCAACATATTTGTAAGTTTTAAGTCTCTTGCAACACCAACTGTCCTGATTCATCCCTGCGATAAAGGCAGTTCTGAGAGCTATTTTACCATATTTATTATTTTACAGAAGAGGAAGAAAAAATGTGGAATCAGCCCTCAATCTGCCACCCATCGGATTTATAAATGTTAGTAAAAGACCAATGCTAATGTCTTTAAACATTAATCTACTCGCTGCAGATTCTGCACGTCCGCCCCTTCAGCCTCCGCCTGGTAGTTCTTCCAGGCGAGGGGAAGGAAAATGCATTTTTGTGTTTTTCTTCCCCCCTTCATCTATGGGATTTGCTTTGACTAAACCCATGAAAAGAAGAGAAAGGGCAGATGCTCCCGAACGCGTTGCTGCCTGCTGTCAGCACGTTGCCAGCTGAGGGGAAGGCACAAAGCTCTGATCCAGTGTTTATTTTTAAAGACGCAGCTTGCTTGATACATCCTCATTCTTCATGCCTTGTTCTCCACAGAGAATCTGGGTCTGTCTGCTGGCGAGCAGGACAAAGGCAAAGTTGGAAGAAAGGGAAAAGAAATGGTATACTGCCCGCAAAAATAAACCCATGATTTTATGCACTGCGTTAGCCCGATCAGCCTTACTGCCTCTGCAGTTCCAGCAACGAGACCACAAAATACACACAGAAATGATGAGAAATATGGTAGTTTTGGATGTGGTCCTCATCCCACCTGGCTCAAAGGAGCAGGCGCAGGTTGTGCCCAATTGCCCAATCCGTCCCAGGGCAGGTCAATGGAGCAGGGCCGGCTGCCCCAGACCGGGGGGGACTGGGGGGGCTGGGGGCAGCGGGGCAGGGACTCGGCAGCGCCTGGCTGCGGCCAGAGAGAGGGGGGCCCAGCTTGCCGCTCGCCCGGCTCTCCAAACCAGCCGAGCCACGGTAGCCCGACCCCTCCAAATTCAAAGTACTCCTCTCTCTTACCACGCACTTGGTATATTTTATCACATATTTCTTAAAGTTGCAGTGGCCTTTTAAAAATGGATTGTATTTAGTTTTTAATTAAGTCTTCATCTTTGTACAAAAACCCATAGGCCTTGAGGTTTAGAGCGTCGTTTTAAACAAAAGTAAAATGGTAAATGCCTTTTACATGCAACACCATTAGATATAATTAAGCAATGGGTAAAGCATACATCGTGCTATAAATGTCATTTAGTTTTACAGTTAAACTCATCAACATTTATCAAAACACTGCCTGAAGAAAGAACGAGACAGCTACAGCTAGTGACTTCAATTCGCTGCTGTCTGGGAAGCAGCACGCTCCGAGGCAAAACCGCAGCAAGAAAAGCCTTCGCGTTTCATATTTTCAGCTTTTTGACTGAAATATTAATTTTCCGCTGTGCTCCTGCGTAGGGCAGGAGGGGCAGTGTGCGACTAACGCTGGTGCAGGGACCCCCAGAGAGCCTCAGCCGCGGGGGCAGGACCAGCAGCCTCCAACAAAATCCCGACGATGCTCCCAAGCGCCCGGCCCGTCGGCAGCGCCGCTGCTGGCTTCACCCGTGCATGCACGGAGCGCGGCTCCAGGAGTGGGCACGCTGCCCGGGCTGGGGGAGAAGATCTGCGAAGGGACACGTGCCCGTCCCCACCGGCATGGCACACACATGCACGGTGCCCCTGCTGCGGCGGGGAGGAATCTACGGTACCATGACGTGTTTGCCTCCGCTTTCTGGTTGGGGGGGGGCATTTGAGCTGGCACAAAAGGGACGTGAACTGTAAAGAAAGGAAAACACAAGCGACGTGCATTACCAGATACTGCTGTGCTGGTTCTACTTTAAAATCTCAACATTTCCTGTTTTCTCCAGAGAAGCATTAAAACATGCAAACTGAGCCCATTAGAAGCAATTTTCAATTTACTGCTCCTCCTCGATGTTCACATGGTAAACACCAGCAGGTATCCGCTCCATCAATAAGGATCGCAGGCACCCAGTTGGCTGTAAACTATGTCGAGCTCCCTGACTTTCCAGCTTTAGACAGGAGAAATGGCAAAAAAACCCCCAGATTTGAAATTGATGTTTCATCACTACCCATCATTAAAACATTATGCTGTTGTACAATTTCAGAAGTAGCAAGGAGAGAATGTTGAACGTTTCTGCAAGTATTTATTAATTCCCCCTTTCTGCTGCTGTGTAAAGTGTGTTTTTAGGTGGGTGAGGCTCTCCTCCTCCTCCCTCTCCCCGCCGCCCCGATCTGCCCGGCATTGCAGCTCTGCAGCAGAAGCACCGTCTCCTCGCTCCAACGTCTCCTCCGCACCGTGTTGGCAAGGCAACAGGCATCGCAGGCTGCGGGGAGCTGCTCCCGCTCTGCGAGGGGAGAAGGGAAGGACCGCAGCCATCAGGCAGTGCTGTCAATACCTGAATTTCCTCTCGCTTTGCATTTCTACTTTTTCAGAAAGATCCGAAGCCGCTCCTGGCACTGGGCTGCCACGATGCTGCCACGGACCAAGCCGGCAGCCGGTGACCATTCAGAGCAGCTACAGGAAACCATTTGCAGCCCTTACGGGAAATCCCAAACACTGGCATTACAAAAATCAGGCTTTTGCCAGGGCTTGAGCAATTACTACCCCTGCCATTTTGCTTATGCGTTTTGCCCACACCGCCGATCTTTAGACAACCTTGTTTCCAATGGGAATGGATCCTGCGGATCGCAATGGCCACGAAGCAAAAGTGTTACTAGAGAGGACCAGAGAACAGTGAGAGTCGTGACGTGCTTGCCATCTTTGGGAAAAAAACAAAAATCAGTGAAAACATCCAAGAAACTCATTCTTGCCCCTGTTTCTGGTTCTGAAGCCAGTTTTCCCCATCTCTTGTGGCAGTGCTTTCTCTGGATCCCAAGCTTGTGGGAGGCCCTCGGAAGGGATGTCCTGATGCCTGGCACAGGCAGGGAGGATGGCAGGAGCTCACACGTTTCCAGTGCTGCTCATTTGCCACATTTCTACGCTCAATGACCTGGCTTCAGAGATGAAAGGAGTTTGGTGGGTATAAATTTGTACTCCCTCCCAACGATCCTCCTCCTGCCCACCCTGCAGCAGGAAAAATACTAGTAGATTAAACTCCTGTCTCCCAGCCCACTAAACTGCCCTGAAAAAGGAGGGGGGTTCAGATTTACAGCTGAGCTAGCTGAAGTACAGCCTATGATCTCGGAAATGGACACGACATCCTAGCACCAGTCCTCTGGGTCACCTTGTTTTAAAATTGTGTGCAAATACAGAGACTACTTCACTAAAAATCTATCTTCTTAACTGCTTGAAACTGAATTTAGAACACATGTCTGCAGTGCTCCTATCTGTTTGCTATTCTGAGTTTCTCCTTTGGCCTTATGATAAAAGAATGCAGGAAATTATAACCAACCTTCCCCCCAGCCCGGAAAAGGGAATTAATTACTGCGAGCACAAAGTCAGAGCCATTCCAATAAACCAAGGCAATCCATTCAAGCACTGAAAAGCAAGGAAAACATCCTAGGGGCTTGATACCTTGCTAGCCATTCATATTGCGTGCTGCCGTGGATATTACGGAACAGCTGTGCCCAGGACTATCACAAAGCCAACATTATCTCTACTGTTATTAGAATTAAAGAAAGGCTCTCCTTCCCTGCACGCAGCGCCAATGTGGCCAGGATTACAAAGCAACCTCAAAAAGCCTGCCGCTTCTTGCTGCGCCTGGCTTCACGGTGGGGTTTACTTCTTTTAGCCAGGATTAGATGATCACGGCGATTAGTGACAAAGTTCCTCGATGTGGCAAGACAGGAGTACGCGCTCGGTGCCACCCAAAGCCGGCCGGTGCCATGGATCGGCTCTCTGAGACACTCTCGGGGAGCAGGGAGGGATGCTCGGCTGGAGGGAGCCACTGGTCACTCACGTTCCCACACCACCTTCCCAGCCTGGGCCACACTGCTGTCCTGCTTTCCCCTCCCTCCTTCGCCCCACCTGCTCTCCGGCGCAAGCCAGAGGAAGCTGACATACCGCTTTTTTGCTGCGGTTTCGCACAAAACGGCACGCTCGTGCCGGGCCTGCCCAAGAGGGAGCAGCCCCTCGGCACGGCGGGTTCTGTGACCCCCCCAGGGCAAATGGTTCCGCTCGGGCAGTGTAAAGTTCGTGCTGGGTATTGCTGCTGCAGTGGGCGCCTCGTGCCGGGGCTGGGGAGAACGAGGACTAGCAGCCACCCCAGGGACGCCAGCAGATAGCTCGTGTATACGTGGCCTCCCCTCTTCTTGTCTGTAAACCCAGCAATGGTATTTCAAAACTACACACCCTCTCGCAGCTTCTCCTTCTGTTCCTCTTACCAAAGCTAAGCACACTGCCATCGTTCCGCTGATGCGTCACACCAGAGACACGAGACCTTCTACAGATGTTGCCAACAGCAGCTGAAAATCTGCTAGACGTTTGCTTAGCATTTCTTGAAAGAACAATTTAAATCATACACATTCTTCACCATTCTTTTCTCAAACCCCAACAGTTTGAAGAGGTCTGCTTATTTTTGCCAACTTTTCAGGAACTGGAAGACTGGCCCACTTATACTCAGCACATCAAGGGCAGAATATTTAAAAACAAGAAACATTTTTAAAAGAAGTACTCTGCAACAAATAGCTCAGCAGCACAGCCGTGACAGTAAGTTTTCAGCAGTTGACTGTTTTACTCGGGAGCTGCACTTGCATCTGAGAGCACAAAGTTCCCACCCCTTATTCACTTGCTTTTAAAAACACTTGATATAAACTCCTCTAACTTACAGTAAGGTCTGTCAAAAACACCCTTCCTTAAAACCCAGAAACCCTGACCTTTCAATAACACTGCTGTCGACAACCTATACGATGCACCACATTTCAGAGCTACGAACATTAAGTACAAGTCATCGTGGGTATTTCTATAGCAAGTCACTGAAATGACAGTCTGGCTCAATCTGGCTTTTAAAAGCAGTTTGTAAACTTCAAAACGGCTTTTGCTGAAATGCCACTTAGGTGATTTCCATACTGAAGGTGCTTTTGGTTTTTGGGGTTTTTTTTGTTTGTTTGTTTGTTTTTCTTTTTCTTTTTTTTAAACCTGCCAGGGCTGCATATTACTGAAATATTTTCGGTAAGGGCGGTTAGCTGTTGGCTGGAAGAGTTACACCGGTTTGCAGGTACCATAAATCCTTTAATCCTTGTGAGGTGCTCGCGAGGTTCTGCCTCCAGCGTTGGGTCCGTAACTCACCCAGCCCCTCCGCAACAAGCGCCAGGGCAAGCACAGCTCCTCTCGCCTCCCGGGGCTGCCGCTGGAAATCCAGTGCTGCAGAGCAACCACCCCGTGAGCGGCGTTTATTAAGCTTAGCGGATGAGATAAAACACTGGTTTTGTGGAAAAACACTTTGACACAGACACCACACACTTCACACTGAAAATGAGCTAGGTGACTTCAACCAGGAAAATGTTGTTTTCCTACCGCGTATCTTTACTTTGGGAGCCGCTCATCTTCCCGTCCCCAGCCTGAATCCGGAGCTCTGGAGAGCGCCCGGAGGTGGATCAGCGAGCACGTGCTCTCCTCCGGCTGGGGATGAATTGTCCTTCGCCTGCTGCCCAGGGACAGCCACCAGCAGCCTTTGCCAGCTGACGAATGGCTCTTCAGTTTGGGTTGCATTGTGAGAACAAAACAAACCATCATGAATCATAAGGTTTTATGGGTATGTTGTTTCCTATAATTTCCTAAAAAAAAACAAATTACATTCTGCTCGTTAGCAAACCTTGCTGCACAAAGTGAAGGATTTTGAGAGCACACAGCAAGCCGATTACACGGAGATAGCACGGGGGACAATGGATAACGAGTGAAGTCAAATTCCATTTTAATATGCCCAAAGAAACAACAGCGTCATCAAACGGGGGTAGGGAATTGGAAAAGAAGGAAATTCAGCTGCCACACTCTTTGTTTCAATCTGAAATGCAATATAAGGAATTAGCTTTGTCACTCCTCGACCGCAGGCTGCTGCAGTCAGGCCATACAGCCGACTCACACGCTGGGGCGGCCGATTGGCACCCGCCCGGCACAGCACCGGCACCCCAGCGCCCCCTTCTCTGGTGCTGGCTCGGCCACAGCGCCCGTGACCGGACCTTTGTGAGTGCTGGTTTGCTGGATGGGAAACCCTCATCCCCCCAAACCTCAGACCAGACACTTCCAATGTGCAATTGCAAGTTTGCATTCATTCACCCCAAACTTGCAGAGGCCTGTTGAGCTGCAAGGACCACAACATTGTTACGGATGCAGGACTGCTGCTGTATTTCAGACTGACCCCCTCTATGCCCCTTACCTCTCGTCTGACTCAAAATCCCAATGGGACAAGGTTTTCATGCTGGCTCAGAGCGTTTTTTGGTTTGTTTTCTAAGGAAACATCTGTGAAACGTATGCTGGTAGGCAAGTTACCCGCGTAGACCCAAGGACACCCATCTCTGAGCAGACCTGGCAATAATTAACTGGAGAAGCCAAAGAGATTTTTATTCAGCCTTCACTTCTTGTCTGGTACCTACCAAACTCTAAAGAAAACATTCTGAAGAAGCAAGCTTTAAAATCCCTAAGTACAAACCCCAGGTCATCAATAGGTATACATAACAGGGGGGTTCTTCATCTACAAAATCTACATTTTAATATGCTTTCTCATCTGGAGGTGCTCCGCTATGGCACCGGCCACACACTTACATCAACTCTGCCCTTCTGCTGGGGACTGTGAATGGGAGTGTGACCCAGGAACCGCGAGCCCACCCACGTGCAGAGCTCCCACGTTACTCCAAGCTGCCAGATTTTCCCAGCTGGTCTCGAATGATTTGAAACAAGGAGTTTTTGGTGCTTTGGGACCAGGCTCCCCTGCGAGCAGCACCCACGGCACAGCTGCCACGTGGTCCAGCCCGGCTCCTGGAGAGCCCCGTCCCAACACCTCCTGCCAGGATGGAGAGCTGCTGGTTTCATGCACAGCAAGAAGCTGAGCAGGACACCTTTGCCATGAGACACAGAGGACGGCCACCAGCCCACATGACGCAGCGCCCATCACCGGTGTCCAGCTGTTACTCATTACCCAAAGCCCCACCGGGGCGGGGACATTAAGGAGCAAAGAGCTTGGCCGGAGCAGCTCCTCCGTCACCCACCACATCACAGCTAATGAGGACGGTGCTGAAGGCAGAGAAAGCAAGCCTTCTCCCAAAGGACAGTGTGATCTTTTTGCTATGACAAGACTCACCCAATTGAGAAAACAACTTGGCGTACTTTTCTGGTCGGAAAAATGCTCAATCGTGCCTCATCACCATCGCCAAAAGTCATTAACGGTGAAATCCAAAGGAGCCGCAGCTTCTCAGCCACTTTCCCTTGCGAACAGCACCCTCCCCCTGGGCTGGAGCTGGGGACACACTGCCAGAGCTAGAGGGAACGTTTCGAATGGCGATCCCAATTAACAAGCCCACATCTATTCACGGTGAAAGGTTTCACAGCTTTCATTGAAAGTTCTGCTTTTGTCTTCCTGCCATCCCTTTCCAAAGTGAGGGCTCATTACCAATGTAGACCAGTTCTGTAATTGGTTGGGAATGTGGTTCTCAGCACAATACCCCAGAGAGGCTGCTTTAGGAGGTCTCCTAACGCTACTGAAGAATGCCATGAAAACCCCAAACCCAGATGTCTGGCTCAAAACCAGGGAACTTGGCTGGCCCAAAGAGATTTCCATTGCGCTGGCTTTGTACCGCTGCAGCGTTGCACTCCTGTAAGGGCGGCATTCACACAGGAATACTGTAAAATAAAGAGCGTGACCACTGCCGCGTTCTGCCAGCTCCGCTCGCTGGAACGCACAGTTTGGCTTTGGGCAATAGCCTCAGACCAGCACCGAACTGCAGCCTTCTGCAGGTGAGGCCGTTTGCATTATCTACACCTCACCTTCTTCTGAAGGAAAGGTATAGATAATGCATACGCTCATGCCTCATACCATCACTTTGATGTATCAGACCTCAGCACACCATTTAGCTGAAGGCAACCCTCCGAGGCTCCGGGAGTTGTTCTCCAAATGCGTTTTTACCATTTTCAGATTTCTGCACACAGCCTTTGCTGTTTCATAACCCCTGCAGGAACCAGAAAGAAACTCAGCATCTTTACTTAAAAAGTTTTGCAGAAGTAGAAGTGTGAAGGCTGAGAAACAGGTGAGAAAACAGTCTCAGAACTGCAGCGAGAGAACTACTCACACATCAGCATCCCCCCAGCAACAGTAAAGAAAACAAGACGGTGGAATTATCCACATTAATTGCTCTCATGTGGTTTATAGCACACTACAGGGAGAAGACACATCTTCCAGTTTCTGCCTGAACTGGAAGATAAGGGATGACCAAGGGCAATGAGAGGAGACATCACCAGAAAAACGCCCTTTTCCCTGCAACGAGTATTTCCCCTGTAAGAAACAGGCTCCCCCTGACCACCCAGGGCAGCCACAGACCGACTGTATGATACACCCAGCAGCACGTACAGCACAGGCGAGTCCTGCTACAGGAATTTAAATACTAGAGGTGTCTACAGGAGCACCGCTTTAGTGCCAAAAGCACTCTAGGAACGTAAAATACACACAGTGAAAGCCTCTTAGTGAGACTGCCAAGCTCAAGAAGCCAGCCCTCTGTTTAATTAATGGCACCAGGCAGGAGCCTCCTCCGCACATCTGCGGATGCCTCAGCACACCTGAGGAACACAGAACTGCTGGCCACCACAAATAGAAGGATTTTTCTTACTTCAGCACATCTGCTGCTGCCGTTATTTTTGCCCCTCGCGCTGCAGTGTCCTGAAATCCCCTGCTCCCAGGAGTCCTGCCGCCCATCAGAGCTGCAAGCAGGCAGCAGAAAAAACAACGTGCAGCTGTGGATTCGGCAAAAAACCCTGTAGGGTAGCGCTGTGAGGCTTCGGAAGCTGAGAGAACCTACAGATGCTCTCAGCAATATTCACAGCAAGGAGTGGAAGCAGTCCGTCAGCTAGTACAAACCAAGACAACCCACGTGAAACCTGCCAACGCGTCACAGGCACAGCATGCCACCGGCATGGGCTCCCCGATCCACCTCTCACCAGCCTCAAAACGCACCTCCTCAGCGGCACAGGAGAGAAGAGAGCAACTCCTGGCTCAGGGTGCAAAGTCAACCTCCCCCAGTTTTCTCTACTGTCCCACTGGGCAGGAGGACTTCAAGGCTGGCAACAAAATGAGAAAAGGATAAAGCAGAATTACCAGAAAAAAAGACGGTACAGAAAGTCCTTAGGCTGAGGCTCTAGACCACAGGAAATGTACCTTTTTTTTCATTTGAAACAAATCTGACTTTTCCTTGTGTTTGTCAGCTAAGATCCCATCCTTGCATCCCCTTCCCCAGAGTTGGTTACAGAAAGGAACGTTTGCTGGAAGTAACACCCACGGTGTTTGAAAGATAAGTCTTTCTATGAGAAGAAATTTTGGATTGGGTTGCTAAAAGCATCAGCCTGCTTATCAATCTAAGAGCAGCATCTTTAAAGGTCACAAGTGGAAAAAAAAAATAATCAGAGACTCATCCTAATTCCTCGCAAACAGGAGCTCGTTTTTCACAAATCCACCCTGCAGTGCTCAGTAACATGACCTTTCACTTACAAAGAGAACAGCGGATTTCTGTCTCTCATGTGTTAACCTCCCTTCTTTTCCATAAATTAAAGAGAGTCTTGATACCAACATAACATGCTCTTCCAGCAGTCCCCCTAAAGTTCCACAAGCTGTTTCAGTTTTGGTATGGCTGAGAGTCTTGAGCTCATGCAATCCTGGGCAAGCAGAAAAAAGCCAAACTGCAATGAAAAATGCAGACACACAAAGTCTGTGGGCAAAAAACCTGACCATTAACTGCCCAGAAGTTTAATACAGCATGGGCAAACAGGAAGGTGCTTTAGTATAAACATGCGCTGCTCTGCGTAGAACCACAGGAGTCCTGGATGCCATTCCAACCATCCTTTCACGTTCGTTAATCCGTTATCAGGATGATACGGGCTTCGTGCAATGGGAATCTTTAATGGTACCCAGTATCTATGAAAACAACACAAAGCAAGGAACCTTCCTGACGAGAACAAGACCTGTCCTCTCGAAACCTCTCAGTTTCTCAACATCTACAAAAAACCCAAATCAAAACCAGAGTCAAGCTGGAAAATACATGGAAGCGGAGCCGAGTACCATTTGGAGGACAGAGCTATCTGTGGGGTCCTCAGGGGAGATCGTAGCATGCCTTCTTTCAATCCTAGTCCCTTTTCACCACTCCAGACTGCAGAACCCAAAGCAGAAGCACCTCAAAAAGCCAGAGTCCCTTTTGGGTGGGGGTGCTAACCTGTGTTCCCATCCAAGGACGCAAAGGAACAGTTATCACCTCCTACAATATAGTACACCCACAAACAGGCTTAATGTGATTTGCTTGGAAAGCCTGGTGTTTAACATAATCATTACATTTTGGCAGCTAAAGAAGTTGGCAATACGAATATAGGTTGATCTTCTACTTCTGTGCTTACTCATAATGATCTTTATTGGTTGCGTGATCTTTGCCTACTTGTTTGCACTGCTTCATCTCTTTTACAGGAGCAGAACAGATGACATTTACCACTGCTGTTTTGCAATTATCTCTTATTTTAGCTGAAGGTATCTGAAATGTCAGCATGGGATTCCACCCACGCCCATTGCTGCCCAACTTCATTTTGGCCAGAAACACTCGCGCATCTCCACCCTGCCTCGCAATTTCTCCCGTGTGACACATTAGCATGCAAAGGAGCTCACACCGTCCTAGAAACCATCCTTCGGCGTGGAGATGATCAAAGGTGTGTCCCCAAGGAACGGGACAACCTTCACCATCCCCTGGCAAACTTGTCACACCAGTGCACAGCAGGCTGGACACTGCCGGAGTACCTGAAGCGAAGCTTCAGCTGTTCATCTCGCACGCTGGTAAGGCAGACCGAAGTGAAGAATAACTGTCATGCTACCCTGTTTGCTCTCGCAGGTCTGTTCTGAACATTATGCATGCTTTTCCCCTCTCTGACATGTACTGTCATCGTGCGACTAATACCGGTATGATTTGCCAATTTATAAGGCATTGCAGGAGCAGTACGCAGGGCTGCTGCCTTCTGATGACTGCCACAAGCGTGACAACGGGATTTGACTATTAGCCACGAGGTCAATTGGCTTCCCGGGAGCTGAGTCAGATCCTCTCTGCCATGTAAAACTCCAGAAAGAGTCCCTCAGCCTACATTTTGTAATGTAAACCTTTGACAGAGTTACAGGAACTGGAGACTTGCTTGAGCCAGCTGACTGCGTCTCTGCTGGGGTCCTGCTACAAAAACACAAGTGCTGCAATAACGAGAGTAAAAAGTTCCCAAGTTCCCAAGTATTCCAACAAACAGAGTTGCAGTCAATGAACGTGCTCGTGCGGGTGTCATGCTCCCTGCTCCTGCTCTATAGCTGACCTCCCCTGGGCACATCCCACTCAAGGGTCTGCGGAGAGCAAGGGGGCACACACAGACCCACCCACCATCACAGGTATCTGCCTGAAGGAATGGAAAGGTAGACAGGCAGACAAACGTTCCGTTCCACAATAAGGACCAAGATGGTACGAAAGGGTCGCTTGGACCCCTTTATGGAGCCCTAACCATCCATGATTGCTTCTGGCTGCTTCCGTCTCCAGCAAATGTTTCATACAAGAAAAACAGGGCAAGAGATACAAAACCAGAAGAGAAGGCAATTGTGCGAAACAGCGCTGACCGGCAGGTTGCGTCTCTCCTCGCTCTGCTGACAAGCAGATTCTGTAAAAATATCCCGTATTCCTCCTGTTGCCAAAAAGGGGGAACTAGTAGCAGCCTTCCCTGGATTATCCTGGCAGAGGAAGGCGGTGAGTGGGCTCTGCTGAGCTATCAGGACCAACACTATCCGAGTGTTCATGAGCGACGAGATTAGAGCTCAAGGCAGCGCGTAGGGGGGCTGTGGGATGCATTCGCATCAAGTTTTGTGAGTTCTCGAAAGAGATCTGGCAGATGACTACGTTTCTCTCCACCCCCAGGCTTCGCAGGCGAGCCAGGGATGAGTCAAAGGCTTCGGTCAGAGGTGAGCATCCCGCGTAAGGACCACGCTCAGCTGAGATGCGCCGGCAAAATCTTCTTTCCCGACTCAACAAGCGACCTCATCTCAGGAGCTAATTCCCTTCCGTGTGTTCATGAATTATTGATCTCCGTCGCTGTGTCAATAATAGGCAGGCAGAGCAGATCACAAGCACTCCGCGCTTCGCAAAAAGGAGAAAGCAACACTGGAAAACTCAGTACAAGAAGAGAAAAAGTCTCATTTTACAAATTTCAGTTCAGTTGCGTATTTCCAGCAACTCCCTCCATCCATATCTTTACCACCGTTATTTTGTATCAGCTCCGTGCTTCTAATTCTAACTTTGTCTGGAAAATATTTCTGAGAAGAGCCTTTGTTCACCACCCACCACCGGCAGGCTGCTGCCAGCTCCCGTAGCGGCAGCACAGACAGCATGTGCCAGATGAAGAGAATGGCATGTACCTGTCAGTCTTTGTACGAGCAGCTATTTCTGCCTCAGATTTACATGCGCAGCCTCCCGCGTATGGCCTGAGACCTCCATTTTATAGAGGGATGTGACGTTACCCGAACGCCGGCAGGTCAGGCTGTGCCAGCACACCGACAGCACCGGGGCGTCTCTGGCTGGTGTGGGAAAGGGCTAACTACAGCGCTCAGCTCACGGCTCATTTCTCCGCCGATTTAATTAACTCAAAAGGCTTTCGTCTTCACAGTTGCAAAAAAGTATTTGCCATCTTAAACTAGGGATAATAAGGGCGGTAGAGCTAAATCTCCAATCAATTTAGAGACACCGCAACGCTTAAGGAGAACTGATGAGAAACTAAATAAAAATGCTCTTTTGTGTTCAGACCTGTTAACGCTCAGATGTTCCGATTTGCTTTCGCACTTCAGAGCTCTACACAACAGCCTGTCCTGGCAACGCCTTTTGGACCGGATTTCTTGAGGTACCTCCCCAAACTGTGGCCTTGAACGACTCAATACGGTAGAGAGAAACAGGACCGCTCACCCACGCCTGTTCAAAGGAGGTCTAAGGGAAACTTAGTGGGAACGGTACTAGTTTTGAATCAAGTAAAAATTCCTAAAAATAAGTTATTGCAGGAAGTCCTACTGGACTCCAAACAGGAGCACAAGCATTTGTGATAGTATTCTTCCCTGCCTGAACATATTTTTCCACGTAGAAAAATATGGTTAACGTGGTTGATATTTGATCATTTTTTCACCAGGATATATTCGCTGAAGAGAGCTGCTTTACAAGCATCCACCCGTTCAGCACCTGTGACGTCCTGGTTCTCCCTAGGATGTTAAGCCGTACCAATACGCCCTCAGGATGCCAACATGGGGGGAACAGTCTAGAGGCAGGTACACGCCGACGTACACAGGAGGAGTTTTCATCCGGAGACTCTGAACCGGGGGACAAGAGCACCTCAGTGCCTGGGCAGTGAGAAGACGGTCCAGAGCTCAGGCACAAGGAATAAGCTTGAGATTCCTGTTCTGGCCTGCCTGCAGGAGGCTCACAGGCATTTGCAGGGACCAAACCGCCACACTGGAACTGCGACTCCAGCCCCGGATTAGACCCCATGGTGGTGGGGTGCCCAGGTGTGCCGCCTTGCTCAGCTCCTGCCAGCCCAGGTGGGACTCATGTCCAAGGCTCAGCTGTCCCAGGCACCATAACACTCGAGAAACAACGACAGATGATGTTACTTTACATTTAGGTATCAGTCGAAGCCGTTCTGCCACTTGGTAAAACAGTCTTCAGCTCCCAAAGCAAACGTTAAAAGCATGGATAGCAACAGCTAAGGCAACATGATCTCCTTCTCCGGTATCCCATCGCTTTCCACCCCAATTCTCCAGCCAAGGCATATCAGCCGCAAAGCCCACCCTGGCTCTTGCTGTAATCGTGGCTACCAAACAGCCTGCGATGCCCCATCGCAAGCTCTTCCCCTTAGAACACCCGGTGACAGCAAACCGTCGCACCGCCCTCAGTGTGGCCCGGCTGCCTCGTCGACCTCCCCGCAGGCGTTGTGTGTCGGCAGGCCAAGCTCCCAAGAGCCACGCTGCTCCGCGCTCATCAGAAAACCTTTCTAAGGGAATTTATGGCATTAAGTGCCAGCCCAGCTGCCCGGCAGGGAGGCTGGGCTGCAGCAGTCGGGGGGACGGCAGCCCCTGCTCGGATGCACAAAGGCACGGGGAAACCTCCATAGCTACCAGCCATCTTTGCTCAAAGCAAACGTATCGTAGACAGTGGAAATAAAAGCCCCTGCCCTTGGTAACCCCTGACGTACAGCTAAGAACCACAGCTGGCAAGCCAGAGAGCTGCGAGAAAAGGTGATGTCTGTTGGGAACCTGCAGAGAGCCGAAGCGATCGCTTCCATGGGTCTCCCTTGGAGGAGCAGCGCAGCAGGAGTTAGAGCTAGCAGAGTCGGTATTCGAAGCCGTCTCCCATCTGCAGGATGCTGTGCAACCCTTGCACAATGGGAAGAGTGAAGATGCATTTTTTCATGGCACAACTAAATGCTAGTAAAAACACTACCTTGAAAAGGCCAAGACGTCTGCCTTATAAACCTAGGAAAAACTCCTCTCAGAATAAAGAGTCCCACTTTAAAGAGCTACCACAACTTTGTGTCCACCCACGCCTAGTCCCGTGGCTCACGTGTGGCCCTGCAGGGCACGATGCCAGCTCCGATGTCGAGGAGGACTCCTGCACAGGCATGCATCGCATGCAGAACCCGCTCCCAGCCGCGGCGCTTCTTGGTGCGGGGCCCGGGGACAGCTGGAGCGAGGCAGCCCCAGGCCGGCACCACTGAGCGATGGCCTCCCGGTACCAACACACACGACCACGTCCCGCTGGCGGCACGGAGCAAGCAGAGCAGGAGACCCCAAAGCAACAGTGACTTGGCATGAGCACTGCCGCCTCCTCGCCTGGGAGTCATCCAGGCCCTTCCCTCCCTTTGCTTACAGACCCTCACGCTCTCACCAGATCGCATCAGGATAACGAACAAAATCGGTGCTTAAAAAACCCCACCCCTTCCAATGTACGAGGCAAGAGACGACATTAGCAGTGCTGGGCTCATGCAGGTTACCGGCTAATACAAAAAAAGGGCACTGAGTAGAACTTCGGGTTGCTTCAGTTTCCACTTGGGGACATGCCTTCAAAAAGTTTCCATCATAGGAAAAGTTAACAATCAATTCTGGTTTTCTTAGTACAGCAATAATTCTCTGCTCCATTTCCACAAGAGCTACTTTCTCTTTAGTAACGGCTATAAACTCTGATCTCTACCAGAATTCGCTGGCTCGCCCGCACCAGCTTCATTTCAGGATGAAAGCCACAAAGGTGAAAGAGTTTCCCAACTGAAATTGTGAGACCGGCCTCAAAAATAGCATCGCATTAACTCCAGTAGTCAGTGAAAAGCCTTAAAAGGAATTTAGTTTATGTGAACTCTGAATCAAATGACTTCACGTTTTATCACCTCAAGTAAGACTGAGTAGCAATAGAAAAATCTTTCAAATGTAGTAAAAAAAAGTTCAGAGTGAGATTCTGGATGATTTTTAGTGCTCTTCATTTGGGTCAGATGTTCCATCACCGGAGCTGGAACATCCTTAAAGTAATTGCAAGACTTTTTCCTTCTTTTTTAAAAAGAAGGCAGAAACAAGACAGTGATCCAAACAGTAGAAGGGTTAATGTTACACAGAGGATAATTTACTTGCCAGATCTTTATAAAACTTAACTGTAAAAACAGCAGTCGTATCTACAAGTGCTGCTCTTAACCTAACGGCACGCCAAGTTACGGCAGAGGATGAGCCCAGCCACGCAGCACCTTCTGTGCGGCTGCTTTCACTGTCCCCTGCAGCGCCAGCTCCCGCCTTCCCAAAACGGCCAGAGGCCACGGCAGAGGGGCACAGCTGGCACTCCTCACGCTGCACACAACACAGCTGCTCATAAGGGATTTTCTTTATTATACAACGCCAGAGATGCTTGAAGCCTAGCTGTACGTATAGAAGGTGCTTTTGAAAGCCAAGGACTCCTTGATTTCCATCTGCAGGACAGCTTCAAGACTTGCTTTTACGACACCAATCTGCACTTACGCAGCAGCCGGCGCAGCTGGGCCAACCCGGTACCGGGCAGTTCCGCCGCTGCCGCACACCCAGATGGTGCTCCGCTCCCGGCACGCTTAATCCCGGCAATGTCAGCAGCTCCCACAGGAATACTTTACGCTTTCTTCTATTCCAGCTGGGATCGCTCTTTCAGCCCTCAACACCACAAAACATTTACGGGCTGGAAGAGGAATCACCCGCCGGTTTCAAACTGGAGGACAGCAATAAAACCAAACAAGCCCAACTCCTCACTGCCGAGGCGAGTACGGATGCTGCCGACAGCTCCTTCGCAGCCGGGCAGGCTGTGCGCGCAGAACACATCATTATGTCTCTAAATTCCATCCCCTATGGAAGCCAAAAGCTGGATTCCGGGGTGAGAAGGCAGGAATAAGAGCATCTCTGGGACAGGGGAACCTGGCTGCCCCCCTGCTGGGAGCATCCCCCCGCGCTGAGCAGTGTTGGGGAGGCTTTTGGAAGGGATACGCCGGATAACACCTCCGCTTTCTCCAGGAGACCGACCGAATCGGCAGGGATGTTGCGTGCAAATGGCCTGGTTAGAATAATAAATAGCGGGTTCGCTTTGTGATGTCGGACGCGCACAACACGTTCATTTGTGATCCAAGCCTCCGATTTAAAGGAGGAAGAAAGGATCCTCGCCTGCCTGGAGATAAACTTAAGTAAATAATGTTTGCCATCAATTCCAAATGAAGAATGACAGTTAAATTTTATAATCATCTTCACAGCTCCAGGACTTACTTTATATTTTCTCAGGCTCATGACCCAGGGGTTGTCATAGCAACAAGGAAATCCTACCTTATCAGCCTCTTACATTTACATTCCTTACGGCTGCTTCCCTTTATGAATTAAATCCATCACGGTCTTCTATTCTCCAAATAAGAAGTTCTTAGGATTATCTCGCAGAAACAAGGATCAAATGCTTTGATTGAAACACTATGCAAAAGCTAATTCACTGGTGGTTTTCTTTAAGAGAAGACTGACTGCGCTACAAATAAATGGCTCCCATCCAAGTTTGCAGTTGGCAGCCTCCCACAAAAAAAAGTTGGGAGAGCAAACACGGATTCTGCAGTATGTTCATGTTGGTCGGAAACATTTCTACATCTGGATGGCAAGAAGAGCATCTGCCTGGCTGAGAGGTCTGCAGATAAAGAGCTTCCAGGGTGCCCAGAGGGTCACCGTAAGCACGTGTTTACCTGCAGTTATTGTTACATTATCATCACCTATAGTACAATTAGACCTACGCCAATCCTCCCTCTTGCGCTCAGGGCTGCTATCGGCAAAGCAGGCACTGAGCCCCAGCACAGCACGGCCGGGAGGCCGGCAGGACCGGACCAAGGGGCCATGCACCCAGAGGAGCCGGGGAGCTGTGAAAGGGGGCGAATCCTGCACGTGTCCCTGCTCTCTGCCCCTGTCGTATACGAAACCCCAGCCACACGGATACCTAAGCACACCTTCTGATTCAGCTCGTTATCTCCCGCACCTTGACTGGTTTATGTGGATTATTTTTTTTAAAGCTGTTTAAGAATTATCCACCTGTTTTCTCAAGCACGAAGAAAAGGAATGCCTGAAACCCAAGTGGCTGCCAGCCAGCCCAGCTCCGGGGCTCGCCATCCCATCGGCCAGGGAAGCGCACTGGTACCCGGCCCCTGCTCCCAGTGGGCATCCTGCCTCCTGGCCCGGCCCAGCTAGCAACCCAACTTCTGTATTTAATGTACAGAAAAGAACACAAATTCAGCACTCCTGAGCAAGAAATCTACATAAACCACCAAATAAATGTATGTCCATCAAGCACGGGATGCACGTCAGACATCTGCCAGAGCCACTATACCCGAGCAGCGCTCATCAAGGAATACAAATGTTGTCGCATGTGTATGTTGGCTTACAGATGCTGGGACAATCAGCCTGGCTATCTGTTTAGTTGCACTAACTACACCAAATCACTTATTTTCAAAGACAAGATGTCATTAGGAAATGGCATAAACTTTCGTTATGCAGATTTGGGGGAGGGGGGTGAAACCATTTAATTGTTTAAATTCGATTCCTCTCCATTCGATGAGCCCAGAGCCAGAACACAGTTAAGTATTCAGTAGAACAGCAACGATGCTCATCTCTGTTCTAAACAATATACCATTAAAATCAGCTTTAAATCCCAGAATGTTTTCTGCAGGAGTCTTTTGATTAACAGAACTCTTATAAACTGTAATGAATTTCATAAAAGCAACTCTACAGTTACAGACCTACAGGCATCAAGAGTTTAATTTAGTTAATGTACTTTTTATTCATTATTGGTCCTCCACAAGAAGCTGATCACCAACTTGCAGAGTGCATTGCTTAATTATCCATGCTGCACTTCTTAAAATGAGAACTATTGAAGTTGTCTGTCAATAGGGCGGGCAGGGCAGCGGCTGCGATCGATCGATGCAGCGAGAGCCACGCAGCTGGAATGCCAACGACCGGCCGCAGCACTGCACTGTACACTGAAAGACCTGTGGAGTTTGCATGAAGCAAAACAATCAGAAACTCATCTCAAAGACCTAAAATCCTTTCTGTTTCCAGCGATAACATCTCCTGCGTTTGCAGATGGTGAGCAGACTCCAGAACTCTTCTTGCATGCGCGGTACATCTTCGTTTCAGTACAAACAGCTCCTGAACATCTCTTCTGGGCAGCTTTGAGCCAGAAATACGTATGGTTTTTCGCTTTATCTCTTTCTTCCATATTGCTATAGGGAGGACAATGGAAATGTGCATTCCAGTCATCTGCTGGCTCCCTCAGTCCCCCAGGAAAGGCGTGCTGAAATCAGAACTGGTCCCTCAAGACCGCTGTTTACCTACGCATACCTAATGAAGCTGAGATTTAGAATAGCACACATTTGCACTGGTATCGCCTCAAAGTCAGCAACTCAATAAGCACAAATTATGGTCCCTCCGACATAAGTGAGCGCAGATAAAAGCTAAATTTACAAGGAGAAAAAGCCCTAGGAAGCTCTAGGACTGACCTAGGACACCGTTCTGCGGAGATCTCTCTTCCCCCTCCGCACTGCGATCCTGCCCACGGACATCTTCATCAGCTGCCCGGTTTGACCATCTTTCCCTTCTCAGTGACAAAGTGATGCTGTATTTCAGGGAAAGCTATCACAGTCTGACAGGCGGTTGAGGATCTGTTGTGCATGTGGAGCTGTGTCTGCAGAGATGGTGCACACTGACCTGCTGTTGGGCTGAGACAGACCCGGGTGGTTTGAGCTGTTGGAGCGGGTCCAGAGGAGGCCATCAAGATGATCTGAGGGCTGGAGCCCCTCTGCTGTGAGGACAGGCTGAGAGAGTTGGGGGTGTTCAGCCTGCAGAAGAGAAGGCTCCGGGGAAGACCTTATTGCAGCCTTCCAGTACTTAAAGGAGGCCTACAGGAAAGCTGGAGAGGGATTTTTTTACACAGGGATGTAGTGATAGGGCAAGGGGTTACGGCTTCAAACTGGAAGAGGGGAGATTTAAATTAGATCTCAGGAAGACATTCTTGACTGTGAGGGTGGTGAGACACTGGCCCAGGTTGCCCAGAGAAGCTGTGGCTGCCCCATCCCTGGAGGTGTTCAAGGCCAGGTTGGACGGGGCTTGGAGCAACCTGGTCTGGTGGGAGGTGTCCCTGCCCATGGCAGGGGGGGTGGGACTGGGTGGTCTTTAAGGTCCCTTCCAACTCTAACCACTCTATGGTTCTATGCATGGTGGGACCTGGTAAGACTCTGCGCATCTGCCAGCAGGAAGCACAAGGGCAGAGCAGGTGCAGGATTTGCCAGCACCAGCCTTTGTCGGCGCGCCTTTGCTGAAATATTCACAATCGGCAGATCAATAATTCATTATATAATATGATAAAAGGTAATCCACTGTTTGAAGTCCAAGCTTAAACAAACTCCCCTTCAGTTACAGCACTGCAAGGTCTTACAGATTTCAAGGTACTCCGTGCGATGGTGGAAGGCAGAAAGACACCGTCGGAAGGGACGAACACATCCCTACTCTGAGACTGCCCGGTCCCTGTTGGAACAGAAACTATTTACAGCTACGGCTTAAGCCAGAGGCCCTTTGCAAAGGGACACTAATTCAATATTAAGTAACATAAGTCAATATTCTTGTTTCCCCTTTCATCTTTGCAGCCAATATAAACTAATACAAATGATAATGACATGTCACCCATGACCTCTTAAGTACGCTCCTTATGTCAGCAGTCTAATATTTATTCTCCCCTTCAAGCAGATGACTCAAGTTGAGTGAAAATTTACTTTGGGCAAAGGCATATCTAGACTGCATTAGTGCAATCCTCTGAACATGGCCAAAACAGCAGAAGCGGGTTTAATGCCCCATTTTAAGATAATATGCTGGGATTTTCAATACAAACCAAACGCTTTGCTTTAACAGCCCAGGCTGTAACTCAAGCATGCAGAGCAGGAACACGGAAAGCTCATTTCAAGGGGATGGGATCAGCTTTATTGCCATTTCTGGACTGTTTGCCAAAGGTGTGTCAGAGCTGGAAATACAAAGGGCACCGTAGTAACCAGACACGGAATTTCCAGGCTTGTAAGAGGCAACGGTAGCCTGCACTTCCTTGGACGCCTCATCTGCCTAGAGCCATTTAGGAGAGCTTAAGATAACTATCTGAACAGAAAACGTATCTGCATTCACAAATACCTCACAAAGAGCACCAACTGTGAGATGCATGTGAAAGGGAAAATCAAGTGTCCACCTTCCGCAACATCCACCCCGTATCATGAATTCTTTTGCAAAGCTGGTAGCCACAATAGCGGCTTGTTCTTCGCACAAAAGGCCACAACTGCACACAAGAAACCCTGCTGATACTTAAAAGGCATGGATCCAAGGTCAGCCAGGCTCAAAGCCAAGGCTCCAGCAATAAACCATCAGATCTGTTCTGAAGTGGAGAAAGTAAAAGACCTTTTAATTGTAGAGCTCTAGAAGTCTTTCATATTAATTTAACGTTCACCTTGAGACGGGAGCTTTCTTCAGATCCTCCGCAGAGCACGGAGGATGGGAGAGACCACCTTCAGAAAGGTGGCACGCTTTTTCCCAATGCTTAACTGCACAGATAATCAAGATTACAACAGAAGGGCAACAAAATCGACACCCCAAAGTCAGCCATCATTAGGGCAGCCCACCCGAAGCTCCTGCAAGCCTGCCCGTGCCTTCAAGCCCTGGCCCATCCATTCCCACAACAAGCATGGACACCGCACCTGAAGATCTACACATGCTACAAAAATAGCTGCTGTGGGAGAGACTTTGTTCATAAATTGAGTGAGAAAGTTCATTAAACGATAAAAATTCCAACCATGCTACTGGGATGTAAATTGCATTCATACCCAGAGCTGACATCTTAAACAGTTTAATTTAGGTACAGCTCTTAGCAGCGCTGGGTGTCTGCAACAGAAACAGATGCCTTGAATCATTTCAAAGTGTGCTCCTGTCAGAAATGTCCTTTCTGACACCAAAATCAATTTCCTTCTCCTTTACTAACTACTTTTCCAAAAATAGAACGGGAAAAGTTGCCTCAATTTTATCTTTCGTAAGTGGTACGAAACGTGCTTTTAAGCTTTAAGGAAGAAGATGGCAGCACGCAACACGTGCGACTGCGGTAATTAGTACTATTTTGATAGAGCAACTGGCAACGAGAATGAACCTGATCCATCTTCATTATGGAGATGTACAAAACCCTCCGGAAGCCTGGTGTACATGCAGACGGGCTGCTTCCTTGCGTTCACACCGGTGTTTTGGCGCGAGGCGGCGGAAGCAGGGCGGCCCCGGCGGCAGTGCAGGACGGTTCCCCGCCGAGCCCCCTCCCACACGCCCCTGGGCTCTGCCGGAGCAAACCCAACATGCAGGGCCACAATCATTTCACGCTGGTGGCCAGATGAACACCTCAGCAGTTCCAAAGGCCTTGCTGTGCACACGTAAGCAGGCCTTGTAAATCACGCCTTTTCAGTATATGTTTGCAAATCCAATTAAAACAAAAGGCACTGCTATACAGCCATGCAGTCGGTAAAAACATTCTTCAGTGCTGAGTGACTTTTAAGTATCAAGCGTAACATTCGAGTACTGCCGAGTCGCTCCGCTCCCCTGAAATGACATACCAACAAAAACGTTTCCCTGTCCTGCAGACGGACTGCTTTTAACGCGGCAGCCCTCTCCTGCCCGGATTGCTGGGGAGTAAAGGAACAGGGAAAAGTGCTGCTTTTCCTCCTAGGTTGTGGTCAAGTACTCAACGGCATACTGCGTGCCCTTAGGTTGTTCACTGGCACCGAGGACCTCATCCACCGAGGCAAGCAGCCCCCTTTCAGCTCTGCTCTTCAGTACACCTGAAACCTGGCCCATTCCTGTCTCCCCACAAGTTCCCTCACCTTTCCTCGCAGCAGGAAAAGGCAATGATCCTGACCTCCCAGGCAGAAGTACTTTAAGAGCTACCCATAAAGAAGTATCACCTGGGAATTCCGCTTCCTTGTTGCTAACCAGACACTGGAACCTCAGGAGAGCGACCCGCTACCTGGAGTTCTCAGGAAAGCCACCCCTTTGTTAGGGACAATGTGACACCACCACCCCACCCCTCCCCAACCGCGACCCTTCTCTCATGCTGGAAAATCTGCTCGGGAGCCCCACAAAGAGCCAAGAGTAATAAATAAAAAGGTACCGTGTCACACAGAAAGAACCTCAGAGGCTCCTGGAAGTGACTTGCCTACTAACGCCAGCGTTGGCATCATTGCTCTGCTGTATTACTGTACACTGATCCCCGGTCCACGGACAGGTTTAGTTTAACTCGGTTAGTTTAACTCTGGTCCCTGAAGACAGAAAGCCATCTCCCAGACCGCTCACCTACAGCCATACCCTGCCAGACTCCACACTCAACAGTTACGTGTACGCCAGAACATGCCAATGTGGCACCCTTTTCTAATACTTTGCTTTTAACCTATACAAAGGAATTGTATATATATTGTATGCAACAGGTTGCGTTCTAAAAGGAAAACATAATGCAGAAAAGCAAGCTTAGAACAAGTAAAGCTACAAAAATACAGCCCAAATAAGCTCGTATTCCTGAGCAACGGATTCGGAGGCTCACAGCTGAGTGATGAATCTGCCGGGTAAGGGCATCTGCACGTCACGTTAACAGGGTCGGGGAAAAAAGGGGCCTTCAGCAGCCACAAGCAATAGCGTTCCCCGTCATATTTTAAGTTTATTTTTCCTTGTCTGACCAGTTCCCATGGGGCAGAAGGCTAATGATGGCACTTCATCACCAGCAGCAGCGGGTATTTGCATCCATCCCGCGAGCGTGACAGCCATGTCACCAAGTCCCCAGCCATCGCCACCACCCGCACCAATCGTCTGGTGCGAAGCCACAGGATGGAGCGCCCTGCAGCCATTATTCACCAAGCGCTTTCATTAACAAACTGCCCTTAATTACAGCGGTAATTGCAAAATTATTTCATAGCAGCAATTATTCTTCTCAGCCCAATCCAGGCTATTTAAGTGGGACATTGTCTCTGAAAATGGCATAAAGCCAACTCATCTACAACCAAGAATTTGCTGTAATTGCATTGCACAGCTCCAAAATGTGCACCCAAAATGGCAGCTCGGGGGAAAGCACTCCCCGTGCGCACGGGGGGACAGAGCCCAGCGTGGGACACCACGTCGCACTGCCGGCGACCACCTCGGGACAAGGGCTAACGAGGAAACGGCTCATTAAACAAGCAGAAAGGTCAAGAGGGGACAAAGGCCCTTTGAAACCCAAACTTCAAGCTTTCTGGTGTAACTGTTGATTTTCACAATTTAAAGTACGATCCTGGATCTCCTCACAACTGCAGGACTGAGACAAGTGGGTGCTTTTCTCCAAGAAGAATACAGCTGTACTAAAAACTCCTCATACATCATCCTTACAACAACTTTACAGCCAGTAAGTGAATCTATTTCATTTTGATCATTTCAAATACTCCATTAATGAGAAAAATCGAGGCATATTAGTCAGTGATCTGAAGTATGGGCAAGTGTGAGTTCAGTGCCAGGTCGCAAGCCATTCATATCTCTGGCAGCCTTGGGGGCAAGAAAAGGGGCCGGTTACGACCCACCAGTGGGAGAAACTGCAACTGGAGTTCACCGCCCGGCACCCTGCTCCGAGCACCACGGCCGGCCAGGTTTCCTCCATCAAACCCACGCTCTCCCTTGCTTCTGCTGCTTTTTACCGTCCTCTGGAGTAATTATGGTACCTGAAAGTGCACAGAGAAACACCTAGCACAGAAAATTTCATACAAAGTTCTCAGTTTAGTGGCCAGTCCAGCCCAAACCACGACATGTAGTCGGGGGGGGGGGATCAAACGGCAAATCAACCTGCCCCAAATTCAGCTCTTCTTGGTTTCCTGAGTCCAAGTCCTCACCGTACGACAACACATCTTTCCTGTCTGACCCTGGTTATGTATGCAAATATTGGAATAACACAATCTTTGATGCTCTGGGTGTACCTGATCCACAAAGACTGCCAAACTTCCAAGTTACCAGTTTGGCTTTCCCGGCCTCTCCTCGCTGTGCTGGTAAGAAGGTGATCTCGTCAGGCTGAGAATTCCTATGGCAAGATGTTTCTAAATACTGAGAGCTGGGGTGGTTTTTTTAAATCTGTATAATTTTGGAAATTCCGGGGTAATTTATTTGTCAATTTTATTAGAAGAATGCATCAAAGACTCGCCTCTGCTCAGGGCAGTTAATCAGACAAGAATATTTCCCTGCAGAATATCATACTCAAACGTTGGAGGTGAAGGGGAAGGGGAAGCAGGAGACTCTGCTCGTACGGATAGGCAGCTGAGCCATACGAGGCGGCAGTTTGTCCAGCATCACCCAAACACCGTGGCCAAACAGGACTGAAAACATTGGCACCCGCTTCGGGAAATGCTGCGGAGAGCCGAGAGGTGCAGCCGCCTGGTTGACAGCACGACTGACGACAGGTATCTAGCTACAGACACACGTTCTCTGAGATCTCAAGTATCTCAAATCACAACGTGCTCACGACTGCGGTGTTACTGCACTTCTCAGTCAAACCAGAGACGTTCAATAATCACCCAGAAAAGCACCATCTGTTATGCCTTATTGCTTAATTAAACTAAAATACAGAACTCCTTAATTCTCACAGCTCATAAAGATAAAGGTCATCACGCAGCTTTACTGTCAGGTATCCTGTATATAAAACCGGGAGGTTGGAATTTCTTTCGTCCAGACGTCACTCAAACACTGCGCCACTTGCCCGACACACAGAAACACGATTGCAGCAGCGTGACATCAGATGGACGGTGTGACTTCTGGACCGACAGCTGGCGATGCCCGAGACATTGCTCGCTCCTTCGGCAGGAGCATGCCGGCGGCAGGGCCATGGCTGGCACCCCCTCCCTGCCATCCCCACCCCTCCTTGCTTGGGCTCCCAGCAGCCAGAAAGCACCGGCCCAAAGACCTGGAACACCAGGACCAAAGACCGTGCCTATCCACCATGTCCTACCGGAAAGCTTTTCCCAGCCTGCCCTGCTGGTGGCTGTCCCACCAAGATTTGAAAGTTGCCAAGCACTTCACGTGCTACGTCCTACCAGTCCTCCGTACAGCGGCATCCCAAGTAGAAACCTGTGATATTGAAAAACTATCCCGACATTCACATCAGAACAACGTGTGTGTGCCCCAATGGCTGCTCAACCGCAGGGGCGGAGGCGGGTGGAGGTGAGCCGAGCTGCTCATCACCTTGGGAATGAAACGGGGACCAAGAGGCTCCCTGCAGAGATGCCACGGAGCAGTCACGTGCACTTTCTTGCTTTTTCTTCTGCGTTTGCGTGCGGAGAAAAGGGAAATGGAACTGTAAATATGGAACGTGACTGAAATAGTGTGGCACAGCACCGGCAGGCACTATCATGTCCCCGGGTCTGGCTCAGCGCCGTCAGCGCTGCCTCCGGGACAGACAGGAGAGGGCCCATCTTCCCCTCCTGTCATCGTTTCTATGGGAAAAGGGGTTTCTACCACAGAGGCAAATAACCGACCCCAGCCCTCTTTTCCCTGCATGGGCTGAGCCAGCTCCCGCGCCGCTCACCTAACGATGGCTTCAGCTGGACCACGCACAACGCTCTGCTTTCCCCAAAGCTGCGGTCTTCCAAAACCTTCCAGCACCATCACTGCTCTCCCCAGAAATACCTGCTTTGTCTTTCAAACATGAACCCCAGCGGAAGCTCCACTAACGCCAACCAAAATTCAATTACTAGCTTGTCAGCTTTTGCACGTTTTCTTTTTGAGGCTTGTGTTACAAGAAAAGGTGAATTAAAACCTGTCTAATGGGTAAGAAGTCTTCAGACTGCTATGGCACCTTTCAGGAGCACATCCAAGTGCTTTACGCTGCAATGGAGACTGGTGAGATGCTTTACGGAGCTTCTCTGAAAGATGGGAACTAGCAGATGGCATTGTGTGATTATGGGGTTTTTTCTTGCTTTCTGCTTCCTGTAGGTGGAGGCAAACTCCTTGCTGAAAAGAGGAGGACGTGCAGAAAGCAGAGCTAAAAGGTGCCTGCAGCAGCTGCGGGAGAAGTGCCAGTGCATCCCTCATGCCTCGACAACGTCTCGTGCCGAGGAGCATCCTCCCTGGTGCCCCCCGCTACACTGGGGCAATTCCCGGCAGCACGGTCCCAGGATGGGAACTCCCACAGCCCCACACATGACGGTCACTAGACCCCAGCCGGTCAGCTCCCCCAGAGCACTTGGAACAGAAGACCTTCAATGGTGGTTTTGCCTCACAAGCCCATGGACCATCACGCCACCTGGGCAGATGCCGTTTCCCCACTCATCCCACCACCAATAACATATTCTGCCTCCCCACCGCTTTGGAGGCTGGATGAATTCTGCCCCTGTCGCTTAGGGGTGGTCCTGTCCTTGCCTCTGCAGGCCCTGCCGTGGATGGGCTTGGGGCAGCAGAGATGTCCCATCCACCAGCCCCCTCCTCCTCCCAGGCGGAGCTGCATCAGAGCAGCAGCACTCACGGACAATGCACTGATGCTTAACAGCCGCGGCTCGGACACACGGCTGTTGCCAAATCCCTGGTGCCAAAGGCTACTTCCCCCATGGAGCGATTAAGCTGGCTGTGAGTGCAACTACAGCACTCTAATGAGCTGCCTAACCTTGCCCCTCTTCTCCACCCAGGCTTTAAAATTTAAAGCTCCAGCTAGCTCAACATGAACAGATGAGCAAGAACATCAGAGCGCTCTCAGTGTAGGTGCAGTGCTTTATATCTTCATTAATATTTCAGTTTTTCCCCATCTCCTCCTCCTCCTCCTGCAACTGTCCTCGTTTTATTTATATCTGCAGGATACCACTCTTACTTCTCCGAGTTCTAGTTTGCTTGGAGAATCACTCCCCGCTCCCAAGGAAGCAAGCCCACACCCCGCTTCATGTGGGGCAAGCTGTGTTAATTGCCCCTCACCCCATTAAGAGGCATACCACAGACCTGCTCAGTCAGCCGCGGCCATGGCAGTGGGTGCGTGGCTCCGAATGCCAGGGAGGGATCACTTCCCGCATGGCACTGCCTCTCTTTTCCAGCACAGGGAAAACTCCTGCCCCAAAACCAGCGGGATTGATACGGCACCTGTGCCTCTATAGGTATTTTACTGTGCTGACAAGTCAGTGACATCCAAGGTGCGAGAATATGAATACAGCTCTCAAGCGCAGGTCATCCTTATAAAACCAAGGGAGGATTCGGTCATCCCTGTTAACGTTCAGCCTATCGAGGCGTACCGGGTGGACGGCACAACTGAGACCCCTGGTCAGCCGATACTTTTCTGACTTGATTATAAAGAAAATGAAATTACACAAATATTTCACAAAATATCTTTTTAAGCTTATTAATATTAATATTAATTCCGCCTCTTATGTGCCTGGCATTTAAAAATCCATTTTAAAATCTCAAACTAATTTAAGATTTACATCTAGAATACAAATTAGCAAGCAAGACTCCCCGCTCTCTATTTTGCCTGGCACCCATCTCTGCCCAGTTAGTCTTAGATGTCACTTGGTGACACTTAAAGAAGATGAATATTAAAAGCATGCTCTTGCCTGCAAACGTTTTACAGCTTTCTGGCCACCGAATTTGTTTAAAGCTGCAATCATACTGAACAAACAGTCACTAGAAGACCAAAGTATTCTATTCGTTTGCACGTCACCGCATAACTAGCACACTGATATGGTTTCAAATTAATATTCAGAATTCTGGACTGAAGAAAATACGTGGTGTTATGCATGTGTGCATGGGTGTGGATGCGTTTGCTTTTCCGTATGTATTAGATATGACCTATAAGGGATACACAAGGAGATGCATACTACCTGGTTTGCACGCAATTGCCCTTCCTTTCTTTCCTCCTCTACTGAACTTCTCAGATTTACATGCATCTATTGTATTTATTCTAAGAGCTGCTTTTCCTGCAACCATCTCACCAGACATGCAGCTTATTTTTGTGATGGTCACCAGCCAGAAGCACAGGA
Organism: Burhinus oedicnemus; assembly: GCA_008921705.1. Classification (NCBI taxonomy): domain Eukaryota; kingdom Metazoa; phylum Chordata; class Aves; order Charadriiformes; family Burhinidae; genus Burhinus; species Burhinus oedicnemus. Next base: position 307,401 of record VFFE01007991.1, on the reverse strand, counting down.
GAAAATGCAAAAAAATAATCTTTTCTGAACTAGCTATCCAAGAAATGAAAGATGAACAGTAAATTAGTATAACATAAAAACTAGCACATCAAGAATAAAAGTGGAAGAGACTTATGCTATCCAGCCTCTCCATTTGCCTGCCAATACCCTTTCCCAGTCTCTCTCAGAAGAGTCAGTCAATATTCCCGACCTGGAGTCATTGAAGTATCTGCAGGTCATGTAATTTCCATTCTCATTTTTAAGCAGTCCTGGCGCACCGTGTCACTCTGCTGCTCTCCCGCACACCAGCACCTCCCCAACAACTCACCGAGCATTAATGAGCTGCTCCCCCCGTGCTTCCCTTTTCTTTCCAGAACCTTTATTAACAAGCTGGTTTAACAACAATCCCACAGCACCTCACGGGCTCCTCCCTCCAGGTATCATAAATTCTGATTTAATATTATGCCAATCTGTTTTCCAGTCTGTGTAATAAGATCCAGTCTCCAGCCAATTTGGAGTATGACGGGATAAAAATACCAAGTTTTACTTGAGTTTAGACACACAATCACTTAGGGACCACTGCAAAACACGCAAATTTCAAAAATTTCCTGCAAGCATGCAGATTGGTTAGCCTTTCGGGGTTCAAAAGAAACCCACCTCCTGGGGGAAATAAGTAAAGTAAATTTAAAAAAAAAAAATAAAAAATCTATCCTCTGCGCAGCTGGCATGAGCCCGCAGAGTCCTGCCCACAGTGCCAGGGTGGTCCCACAGAGCAAACTGGAAAATGGGCTCTCAAAAGGAAGCAACGGCTCAGCAGCAGCCCATCATTTCAAAGAGTAAAATAAAGCAGCTCAACTGGCATTGTTCTATGCTGCCTGCCCTTTCAAAATAAGATGGAACAGCACACAGTGCTAGCAGTGGCCGAGCCCCTTCCCCGACACTCCTCCACCTCCCAAACCCGCGGCGGAGGAGCACCCCGCAGCAGCGCTGCCAGGTGAGCAATCCCCGCAGCGTTACTCCAGTGGATGCCCTTTGCTGGTCTCTCGTCCCATGGCAATTCCCCTCCAGTTCACCTGGTGATGTGTTATGACAGAAGAACTTACAGGCTGTGTTTTCTGAACGCAACACCTGTACGGACAATGGAGGGGACCACAGGGGGGTCATCCGTCCCCCCGAGAGAATGGATTTGTATTGTGTCTGTGCCCAGGAAAGGAGCATATACCGGGTCACGGCTGAGAGATGCTCGAGATCGATGCAGACAGTGTGGCGGGATGCATGGCAGACACCCCAGCCCCACGCGTTGGGAAGAGGAAGGGGAGCAACACAGAGCCACACCTCCTGCGGCCGGGGGCTCCGGCACCCCACAGTCCACCCGGCTGCTCCACCACCCCCTCGCACCCAACTTCACTCTCAGCCTCTCCCTCTGCTGCTGGGGAAACCACACGCAGCTCCAGCACTCAGGCTTCCTCCCTTTTATCGTCATGACTCATGAGCTCGTATCAAAATATTTTCCTTATAGTTGGCAAAATCTGAAGCCAAATATTCCTTCCCTCTTACAAACGCAAGTATAGAAGCACTGTAGATGCAGTCAGGGAGCCACAAGCGTCAGTTCTGCATTTCAACTGAGTCGCTCCTTCCTCACCCATCTCGCAAACTAAAAGGATTACACAATGTATTTTGAAGGGCAATACCCAATTAACATCATGCTAAATAAAACTTCATTTCATGCAGAAAAAAGTGCACATCAGCAAACCTCATGGACTTCGCACGGATACTGCCTGGCTCAAAATCAAGCCAGAAGAACCCAAACAGTAATTAATGCCATGGGAGAGGCTGGATCCGCACCCGAAGCTCTGTGCTGAGCACATCCACCGATACCTTGGCAAACAAGGAGAGGAGCCAGCCCAGAGAGCAGGGAGCCAGACCAGGATTCAGGGAAGGGGTCTGGTCCCATCACCACCACTGGCATCGCTCAAGACGTTGCTGTGCAGCTCCACGCCAAGCCATTTCGGTTTCTGAGTGTGCGTTCGCCGCTGCGGTCTGTACCAGCTAGCCAACAGACAGTTAAGGCTCATCTCTTTGTGCGACTTGTGCTTTAAACCAAACATCATCGTCCTTTTCAAGTAGCAGACACGTAGTTACAAAAGATACTGCTTGAAAAGATGCTCAGATAACATTTTGCTGTTTGCTTTCTATTAGAAGACATCCCGAATGCCTGACCGTGCCAGCACACGGCTTGCCCCCGCACACCCCGAGGCCAGCGATGCCCATCCCAGGACAGAGGGACCATCCCTGCCAAGGCCGGCAGCTGTGCTCCCCGCTCCCAGGGGCCAATCAGCCCCTCCGCTACCCCTGCGAGATCCCCCAGCTTAATCCACAGGGGACAGGAAAGGCAAAACCAAAAAAGCAATCTTTATCTCTTGGATTATTTGCTCCTCCTCCTACCTAAACTGCACAGCAACAAAAAGCTGCCGACATAAAGTTGGTCAACTGAGTTTCACTTTATGGCACCAACAAGATCAGAAAACAATTCTCTATCTTCTTGTCAAGTTAAATGTCTCAATATCTAACTCAATGTTCCCAATCGAAAAATTTATGAATTCAGTGAGAAGCCCGTGTAATATCTTCACTTTATATCCATCTACTAAGAAAAGAAATTACACCAGCCATTTGTCATGACCGTCATTCCAAAGATAAGTAACAAATGAAATAACTTTAACTTAGCTTAAGAACTACGGCTACCATACAAAACAGCTGTATGTGCAGGTTCTAGCATGCTATAATAGAAGATTACTTTAATTTGATTACTCAGGAACAAAGTCAATAGAGGACCTAGAAAACAGTGCCAATTTATCACACTGGAGAGCCACTGCTACGTTTTGCTCAAGACTGTTATCAGTGTAGTAGCTAAAAACATACCGATTGCATAAGAGAATTTACGGAAGTCATAATTTTCTTCTAAATAGTAATAAGGAAATGAGATTTGGGTTGGGGAAATTAGAGTTTCAATCCTAATTTTAAATACTACATACATCCCTTTTGTTTCAAAAGCAAAGAGCACAGGCAGGTTTTTTCAAAAAGCAAAACACTTAATGGCACATGCAAAGAGAAAATTTCCAGTGCATCTTCCAGCCACAGCCCCTGAAATGTTTTGGCCAGGCTTTAATAGCAGCAGGACATTTGCCACAGATGACAAAGGAACTCGCCCAACCCACCGTACCTTCCCTCGCAGGGCGCTCCCGTCCGTGGGAACCGCCGCTGGGGGCATTTCTCGCTCGCTCAAGGACCCTGCTGGCACCCGGCATGTCCGGGTCCAGGGCAGGGTGGCTTCGTGCCAGCCGGGACAGCAGCTCGCCTCTGGCCTTGTGCCGTGTGGAAGGGACGGTGTTTACACAGGTGTGTTCTATTGCAAGGCAGATGCGTGCAACTTCAAGTGGCTACAGAAGGAGATAACAGGATAGCACGTCTCATTTTTCAGCTGCCTATCTAAGTCTAATAATAGAAACACACCATTTAAGCAGCATTTTAACACTCAAAAGGCCTGATTTCACAACCGATGGGCGCTATTTAATCCTGAGATGTCACCAATTTCTCCTTATTAGACATGCAAACCAACTGGCGCTTGATGAAAGGCTGGAGAACCATGAACAATCAAGTGGCAGCAGAGATGAGAGGGCCAGGAGCAGACACGGCTCTTCACTGGACAGACCATGCTGGTCAATGGTGGAAGCAATCCAGCAGGGTCTCTTTGGAAAGGACCAGCCAGCTGTGAACACAATCCTTCTGGGACAGAATGAGATGACCAAACTCACCTCAAGACACTCGAGTTCCCCTTTGCAGTGGGTCCAAGAGAGAGGTTGGGTAACCCACTTCACACATCTCCCCTGTTCACCTGCCCACATCCAGGCGCAGTGGAAGCAGCTGGGATCTCTTTACGTGGAGCAGAGCTTGCCACAAGGGGCAATTCATTCGCTTGTCCAAATGGAAAGACAAGAGTTCAAATTAAATCTTGAGGCTCAACCACCTTAAAAAATTCCTTCCCCTGAGGGCTCAGGTTTGAATAGCCATCACAGCACAGCAAAATAATTCATCTCTGCTCAAACAACCGACCCTGGGACTAAATTAGCTGGGGAACATCTGAGGAAGGGTTCTTAGAGGAGCAGCGAGGACCAGCATGCACGCAGCCCGTCAATACTGCAGTGAAGAGCCTGATGCTCGCAATTCCTAGTTACCAGCGTTCCCAAGATTAGCACTCCATCTTGTACCAAGAAAAACCACCTCTCTAAAGTAGAAACCAACCAGAAGCCCCCAGAGAACGGAGAAGCAGAGGAGCGGGTGCAGCCCGAGGAGGGGGAGCGGTTTGTCCGCAGAGTCTCATCTAGTCAGGACTGGAGACAACCTCGAGAGTCCCATCTCCATCTGGCACCCTTCCCAAACACCCCACTAATGAATGCAGCAAGAGATGGTTAACTCAGATGGACAAAGACCCAGAGCAGAGGGTAGCCCCTCCGCCAGGCACGCTGCAGTCCCACCACACCGTTGGCACAGGGGCATGAGCACATTGGCTTCCCAAGCCGGCCCTGGGCTAGCCACGGGGCAACTGTGCTCGTTCTGCCAAGGGCTTGCCGCAGCAAAAAATTAGGCTTCTTGTCAGCATTGCTTTGCAAAACTTCACATCTGAAGCAGAAACCAAGGGCAAAACTAATCAAAAGGATACAGACGCTACGCCTGGAATGGGCGACATGGAGGGGGGGGGGAGCAGGGGGCTTCGCTCACTGCTAAATTTAGTCTGATTTTCATCTGCCTTGAAAGTGTCAGCACTCAGCAAGGAATAAAACAAGGTTAAGGAATGTGAAGTTGAAAGCGGATGTCTTAGTGTTTATCTACAAAAGCAGCACAACTTTTAACAGCATCATCCCAAGCGAATGCGATGCAACTCCAAACTGCAAATTTGCATAATAAATCTCCATGTTCTCCACACGAGCCTCTGGCAGGGTGGCAGCAGCCCACAGCCTCCCTGCCTCTGCCAAGTATGCCCAGCACGGCTCTTCCTCAGTGGAGTCCTCCCGACACCCAGGGTGCACCCCTGCCTAACCAAGTGACTTCACCATCTGAGGAGGGTTCATCTCGTCACCTCCCGGGACGGTCCAAAGGCACACCAGCAATAAAACAAACCACTCCCGAAGCTGTGCTGTGCCGGGGAAAGCTCGCCATAAGCGACTTGCTGCAGTGCTTTGAGCCCATCAGTGCTGCAGGTCCAAGTGAACTTGAATGGGACTTGGGAAAGCTTTGCTCCACAGCTTCTCCCAACTTTTGACAGGAGTCTACTACACATGGCTACTATTTTCTCCGCAGCATGTTTCATATTGCCACCTGATAGAGACCCAAAAATCCCACTTAAAATCTGTGGACAGGCTTGAAAGTCATGGTTAACCACCAAGTATCATCTCAAAAAGAAATCCTGGGGGACTTGGCAAAGCACGCAGAGAGCTACTGGGAATCAAAACAGGCTTGTGACTCATCTGCGGCATATAACTAGAGAAAAGCACCGTGTAAAAGTGAAATGGATCCTAGAGCCTTAATGAGCTTCACTCAAGATAATACTAGCACTTCTTTTCCTGGAAAAACGATACCAGCTGCAATAAAGTTGCCCAAATGAAGAGGTTTCTAGTGGTATTGATAAGTTTTACAAGTTTGTTAATAAAGACTGCAAATTACCAGGCTGAAACCTGTCATTTACTCATCAAATTTAATACTCATTTTCCTCCTACAGACACGAGGTAAATTATCAATTCCTGCATATCACAATTAGTTCAGCAGCAGTCTCCAATCCCGCGGAAGATTGGATCCCCAGAGGTTCCCATCAGCAGCTCTCACAGGGGGAGGCACAGTGGCTGGACCTTCAGGCAAACCTGGAGTTTCAAATCACGGGTCGCGGGACCGAGGAGGCCACAACGCTGATTTTAACTGTATGGGTTGATCTATAGCAAAAAGCCGATGCAAATACCAAGCATCGAGAAGAAATGGCTGCGCCTGTGTATTTACAGGGCGCTGTGCGTTGGCCAGGTTGGAAGTCTCCAGGCTGTGGAGGCTGCTGTACTTCAAGCTCTGCGGAGCACCCCAACGTCGTCCCGCCGGGATGAACCCCCACAGGCAGAAGCAGCAGGCAGCTGAGGAGGAGCCAGCTATTGCTGGGCACTTCTGGGGCTGTGGGGGGAAAAGGGAGGAAAACACTACCAAAGATCTCTTAAACAAACATACAAAGAAAGGTTGCTTTAACCAAGGCTACCGTGTAAGAAAGTCATCAGGTGACAAAGTTCAGGGAAGCCTGAACTAGCGTCTCAGCACCGGTATTTGTTTTCAGCGTGTTAGCTGGAAAGGGCCATGCTAATGTGACATTTTACTATCGCGAAGAAAACCCAATACTAAAATTAGAACATAAATCAGGCACAAACATTCTTCCAGACATGCAATCAACTTTGCTTTCCACTTATCCCCCTTTATGCATCAAGGGGTTATATTAAATTCTATTATGTATTTGTTAACTGTAAGCATCACTCCTTTATAACTTCAGCAGAGGTGCTGAAGCACTTACAGCACTGCAAAATACATTAGGTTTGCTGCAGATAAAGCAAGGTGATTAGAGCGCTTGGAAATATTCGTTTAAAATCAAGATTGAAAGATAAATCCTTTAGAGTCTGGGATATTTATCTCAACGCATTCCAACCGCAAGGCACCATGGGGAAAGAAGAATGACTTTAAATGCAGCATCAGCTCATAAAAGCAATACTGTTTGCACCGAAAATAACACTGCAAGCCAAACGGCTGTTTGGTAAGCAGCAAACAGCTTTCAGTATAGATTGCACATATATAAACTTTTAATTAATACCGTCAGCTTGAGCCAAGCTCTATAAAATATTACCCAAATGCACACAAATACAGCCAGACCCGCAGAACCGACTCGCACCATGCTCTCTGCCGGAATCTCCCGTTCCCGATTCCGGAGGCAACAGGCACCTGCCCCGCTGTCCAAGGAGCCAAAACCAGCTGTAGCCACCGAAGGCGAGAACCATTCACCCGATCCGCCCAGCGCCTCCAACCAGAGGGAGAAGCCCATAAATCCAGCTGAAATTTCAAGGCTATCAGGGAAAGATACTGAACCTAATACAAATACAACCTTTGAATCAATATGCAATGAAATATAAATAGGCCACAACAGGCTTTGCAAATTAAACAGTGCGTTTTTATAGCATATCAGAACTTAGCGCATTAATAATTAGCATTTTCTTTGTTTCGAATTCAATGAATTTATATCACCCTTCACCACTGTTTAGCCAAAGCAAATAAAAAACAAGGAAATCACATTACTTTTTCCAATCCATACAGAATGATCCTGATATTCACGTTCAAATTTGCTATCGCGGATTAGCTGAAGGCAATTACTTGACTTGTTGAATTCTTTTACAATAATTTAAAAAGAGAACGCAAGTCTGTTCTAATAAGAAAAATGAAATCCCATTAGCTGCATCTCCAATGTATATTAACATTTCTTTTGTTTAGAAAGGTTAATATCCCCCAAACAAAGGAGCACAGACTGCCTGTTAAAATAACTACATCATGACATTTTGGAAAGGTTGGCAGATAGACATGGTTTCCAGCAAAGAAACAAACAAAATAAGTAGGCTTTTAAAAAAATTATCCAGACTTAAAACATGCAAGGCATCAGTGGCTCCGACTGTACCAACAGCTCTTCAGGAAGTTTCCTCCTGCGATACCTTCTGCCCCAAAGGACACACTTTGGATTCCAGCACCCGTGGTAGGAAATTGGGAGTCTTTTCTAGGCACGTGGTCTGGGGAGGTTGCACCTTCAGCAAAACATTCAAAAGCCCCAAATCCACAGCTTTCCTCTAAAACTGCCCAGGACCAGAAGAGGAAGGCAGGCTGTGTGCTCTTGCTTCCCAGAGGAGCTAATTGTGGCTCCCCCCAACACACGCACCCTTCGAGCAGCAGGAGCTAAATGCTTAGTGAGTAGAAACCCATTTAAACATTTAAAACACTGTGATTTGAGGAACTGCAGTTTGCTGATGGTGGCACCGACCTCGGCTCTCTGCCCGGATCCGATGGGGTAAGCTCCCTGCAGCCGACACGCCGCTGCCAGACCACCCTGAGGAAACACCACTGCACATCACTGCAGCCCTCGTTGGAAATAGTTCTCGGTAATCTTCCCAGTACTTGTTTAACAAATTCCTACTGAGGAGAGCAAACAAATGTGCACTTTTCAGCTGGGACAACACACCTTTGCGGCAAACAGCCCAGACCGAGAACCCTCCCCGTCCTCCTCCCCTCCCTTTTCAGGGGGTCTAATGGATTCACTTTGGGCCACCTCTAAAATCACGTTTTTCTTTAACGCCGTTCATGGATTCTTGCAAAAATCAATTCTCTTCATCGCGTGAAACATTTGCATATTTTAAAGTGTTTGAAAAGCAACAAATGTTACAGTTTCCAAATGATTTTGGAACATGCACATATAATTAGCCCTGTCTAACAAATCTGTTCCTGACTGCAGTAGTAAACAACTGAATTTAAGCCAAAACCTGTTTCAGAGACATCAAATGTCAAGGTCTGACTCCTGTTCTAACAGCCCAGCTAAAGCCTGGCAGGTAATATTTTCTCGGGGCTTATTTGCTTTGACAAAGCTGTGTTAAAGAATAAGATGCCCTTAATTCAGCAAGTTCTTCCATGCAGTAAAATGCATCGTTTAGCTTGTGCAGTCTACTCTGGTGAATCCATTTCGGTTCACCATGGCTCAAAGATGACACCGGGACCACAAAAACTGCACTGAACCTTCTCAAAGAGCCGCCGTGAGCCTCAGGTCTTTGGGCACCTGCCCGAGGGCAGGAAGCGAGTAATATATTGGTGTAAGTTAACTTACAATATCGAATTTTAAAAGTTACTTAAACAAATCCACTTACAATTACAGCAGTTAGCACCTGAATTAAAGCCAGACCTGGTCTGAGACCTCCAGTTGAGGTGCAGCTCCTCCTCGGTGGTGCCTCAGGCTCCACGCCAACCTCCTCCCAACCCATTTTACTCCCACGCAGACCCCATGTGGTGACCACAGGGCCCTCCGGGCGTCTGTGCCACAAAAGGGCTCGAGCCAAGGAGCTGCAGGTCGCCAGCCACACACCAGCTTTGCTAAGTGACATTAGTGCACCTCGGGAAGGGGGACTGCCTTCCAACTGGAGACGCCCAAGTGGCTGCAGCGAAGAGAAGATGCGCTCGTCATTCCTAAAAAGCCAATACTGCTCAGCAGCTTCCTCGCTCATCGTCTTGCGAGGAGAGGAGGCTCTCCATAGCAAGTCATCTAGGACACAGCCAGAAACCCACACCCTACATCTACTTTAAGCAAGGGGCTGTCGGCGACTCCGAGTCGAGCAGAAAGGCTCTGCTCCCAGGGTGGGCACTGTGGGAAAGGTCGGACCCACCGCCAAGGTGAGAACAGCTTCCCACGGCAGAGCCAAAGCCCCGGCTCAACCAGGCCCCCTTACAGAAGGTGATGCTCGGGGCGAGACCAGGGCAGCAGCCGGCAGCCACCTTCCCTTTCAGTTCTGAAATGAGGAGAAAATTGGATTTTTGCAGAAGTCTGTTCCAACAGGACTTCTGCGTGAGCATGACACCAAAATACTAAACTGTAAGGATGTTTAATACTGATGATGAAAATCAATCTTTTCTTATTGCCTCCTCCCTGGGATGGGAATAAAGGCTGCCTTCATCCGAAAAAGGTCATGTTTGCATTTCTGGTAAACACAACACTTTGTTTTTCCCTCTCCATCCAATATGCTCAAGTGAGTCACATCTGGCCGACTTGTCAAAAGATAGTGAAAGTTTGAGGAAATGGTGTTCCACAGATGTTACTGACTAAAAATAGCCTTTCCACAAATGATAACAATTTTCCAGCTCAGTGGCCAAATATACTGCTCAAAGGCATGTATTACCAATAGAGATTCATTGCAGATGGCGAGTTAAGCAACTTGTTTCTTGTCCTATTAAAACTTCTCTCTCCTACCATCTTTTGTGCGCGTAACCAAATTAAATCATTCCAGAATTTCAAATCCCACCTGAAAGCCCACTCTAGAACTTCATCTGATCGGCTGATCCCCCTCCAGGTCCTCCTTGGGAGCAAGCCCTTCCCAACCAGATGGGACATCCTCCTGCTGCCCACAGCGCAGAGTCATTCCCTGTCGCGTGGAGTGAGGCCACACTTTGTAGAACCTCCAGATAAATTGTTCATCTCGGGCGATTCTCAGCCAGAACTGCAGGCCAGCACAACAGTAGTGCTAGGTTCATTCAGAAACACTTCTCGGGGAGAGATCCTTACACTGACAAAACTGTTGTTGTTGAAGTACAACCCGGGTTTCCCTCCCGTTGGTGGAAGCCCAGGGAAAAAGGACCAGCAGGAGCCACCCACAAGAAGGTCAGGCCAGCAATTCCAATCCCATTTGCTCCAACCTCAGCAAGTCACAGAACTGCCATGTTGGTAAGAGGTTAGCAAGGCACCCAGCCTCCACATCCCCCCAGCACACCTACGCCTGGAAGTCGAGAACTCCAGCGACAGTGCCAGCTTGAACGTTGTCTCTTTGGCACTCGGGTAGCACAGGCTCTCCCATCCCTCTCCGATCTCTCTATTGTCTCTGCACAAGCCTGCGGGCCATAGTTCATCCCTAGGGTAGCTCCATGGCCACTAGTGGCCCCAGGGCTTGTGCCCAGAGCACTCGTGCAGGTGCTGACGGCATCCAGCCTCGGAGGGGAGCGGTGCCACATGCATCCTCACTGTGGGCTCCTCCATCCCCTCTTCCTGCAGACCCTCCCCGTGTGAGGAGCGGGGATGTTTTCCCAGCACCACGCCGGGAGAAAAACGATGCACCGGCTCAGCCTCCTGCCGAGCAAGGGAATGAAAGGTGCTCTAGAAATCCTGGCAACGCTTCCAGGGAATTTAGCGGCAATGAAGACAGAGTACTACAAGTCCAGCTTTGCAGTGCCGCTGCTCTTACTCAGCCCAAAATAAACTGTCTCAATCGCATACATTACTTCAAAGGAAATATTACTACTGTTTCATCACATATCTGAGACCTACCTTTCATAAATATAAAAAAAATATTCAACACTCCTTAATCTTCAACTTTCAAAGGAGTAATTTTCAAATCAGATACCTGTAATAAAAACAGTTCTTCTCCTACAAATTCATCAGTAGAAGGAAACTGCAGATTTTGCACCTTGGGATAATATCTTTCAAAGCCGCATCTTTAACAGGACACAGAAAAATAATCATATTACAGCATCAACCAATAAATACTGGAGGAGTAAAGCACAGACAAAGCAATTTCTGCAAACTCTGCTAGGATTGCTTCTACAGTTATTGATAACAGAAAAACTGAACGCGAACAGCGTCGGACTGACAAAAATAGGAAAAATATCTTCCAGAAAGAATTCTATAAAATGAATACTGATATCCCATTGCCATCTAAGTTAAAACTCTGCAGAGGATAAAAATACTTCAAAACCTGATGCCTTTACTGTTGAAAATTCTTTACATTCCATGACTAAATCATAAAGGCTATGGTGGTGTTTCAATCTAGATTCTGCTGATGTTCACAAACTGAGCTGTGCTGGTGTGGTTCCTGCTGTCAGCAGAACCCCCTGACTGAACACCATGTCATTCATAAGATAAAGCGTCCGAGAGGCAATTCACCAGGTCTTAAAAAGGGAAGAACGATGACCTCAATCCCCTTAGGAAGACTGTCTCCCTAAAATGCCTTCAGAAAGTGAGAAAAAGGGATTCTGCAGGAATCCATCATCGTCTACTTAAGTAGCCAGCCTTAGCATCTAGCCTGCTGCACTCTTGCCTTAAATTATTCAGCATTTAAATTGATCCCCGTCCTTTGTGAGAACTGCCCACGTTGAAAAATGCCGTGCCCAGAGATGTGGATCCTGATGGTGAAGCTCGGCACTTGCTCCCGACTGCTCGGAGGGGTCTCAGCAGCAGACGTGCTGGGCTCCGGCAGCTCCGCTCTGCACTGCTAGTCCTCCTCTGTGTCCCTCGGGATGCTGCGCACAGCGGCCAGACCCCACTCACTCACCGTGCTTCAGGGGTTTGCTTCTAACACAAGGAGTCCAGAATTAGACGTTGCAGTTATTACACAGCCACAAAATAAAAAGTCAGATTTGCTGCCTTTTCTTTTCTTCTTGGGAGAGGAGCGGGGAAACGAGCTGTAAACAACTGCCAAAATAACTGAATTGCACCACAACCACCAAGGAGACTGAAACCTGAACAGAAAGGATTTTTTACTCAACACGACTCTGGTTGGTTTTTTTTTCTGGTTACTGCTTAAATTTGCAAGCCTGATAAGCATATGGAAAAAAGATATTTGTTAAATCTTTTACAAGCATCAATTTAACTGACGGAACCAATCAGATATTTTTCCTCACCACTGCAGAAAGAACACATAAAAGAATAAATAATCCCACAGCAGTTCTTTCCCTCCAGGGAAGATGGGCATTTGATATTCTAAGTATTTCCACAGCCAAACTGTAGGAAAACAAGAAGACAAGAAGACGGCATTCCCAGGATGCAGCAGAGGGAACCGCTCTGCCCCGTCTCCTCAGCTCAGCTGATACGGACATCCACACAACGCGGGACCAACAAAGGCCAGGGCTGGAACAGGAGCAGGAACTGCAGCAGGCTCTTAATGAAGGCTAGCGACCAGGACACTACTGCAGCCTTGACAGAGTGTGCTGCTTCCCATCCCGAAGCCTCGGACAGACACCCAGCACCAAAGGGTGAAACACCTTCAGGTGGCAAAACCGCACTGCCTGCCGGCTACCGGTGAAAATACACTCCTGGTTGCCCAACACAGATTTCTAATGGGTGGTGAAAGTTCATCGCGCTTTCTGGGAGGTTGTTTACAAGTCAACAGAATGTAAGAGGAAAGGAAGCACCGCTCACTGCTCTTGCTAGCCCTGAGAGCGTGCAGTGAAGCCACGGCAGCCCAAGGCGCCTGCTGCGGCAGCGCTGGAGCTCCTGGTCCACTCGTCCCTGACCGCCGGGGAGTTGCAGGAGAAACAGGGGTGCCAAGAGCAGAACACGCCAGAAATAAACATCTCGGAGAGAAAGTTTTGTAACATCTACTATGCCTGTCACATCCAAATGTTCTGCGTGGAGACAGATGGTCCAGGCTTCTATTAGCAATGAATAATGAGATGTGAAGTGAAAGGTGCGAGATGCTATTTAACCTTGCTTCCCCCCAACATCATAAGTCTTGAACTGTACAGCATTTGGTATTTTTGTGGTTATAAAACACCGAGAGCTGCAACAATCACAAGTTAGCTACGCACCAGTTATTTCGCTATCTTTAAAACCAAATTTGTTCCTATTTTAGCCCTCTTCAAGACTGGTAAGAGCTGAACCGTCTGCAACAAAACCATGCAATAGCCAGCTGCAATTAAAAGAAGGCACCTAGCGAGCAACCCACCACCCTGCCAAGCCAAGCCAAGCCATACTCGCCACTCCTTCCTCCCTCACGTTAAGTTATCTTCATTAACCAAGCGGTCCTGGAGTGGCCCTTCTAGCTGTACCCACCAGTCGGAAAACCAGCTAAAGCGGTGAGAACCAGTCACCCATCCCTCCCTGCTCATGCCCCGGTCCGAGTGCTCAGATCGGCACCGCGGGCGAAGAACCAGCCTGGTGAGAGCCGCCAGACCAGGTGCCTGTCCTCAGCTGGACCCATGCCTCGACGCGGTTCCCTGCCGTCCCGTGCTCTCTGGAAAGACACAACCTGTGTGGAGAGACTAAGCACACTGAGCCCACTCGCTCGGGAGAGGACATGGGAAAAGAGAATGCTCTTCAAACACCTAAGAGGCGGCTGCCAAGGAAAGGAAAATCCATCTTTCTGCACATACATTACAGACGTGGCAAGCTGCAACAGGTTACACCCCAGCGCGGAAGGTTTATGCAAGTACAAAGAAGTTAAACACCGAAATAGATGGCTTAAGGCAGTCCTGGCCCTTTCAGAAGATGGCAATGCCTGCCTGTCAGGAATGGATCGGGTATTCTCGATCCCAGCTCGGGCAGCAAGGGCAGGGATCAGGCACCTCTGGGAGACCAAAAAGTCACCTTCCATTCAGTACACCACTCACCCAGTTTTACTTAAAACCGGAGGTGAGGAACTGATGTCACGTAGCCAGTGAACCTACCAGCTTATGCACCTTCTAGCTTCAAAACCGCCCAGTAATAACCATCATCTGCATGGAAAGCCAACCGCTTCCAACAAACCTCTAAGAAATGCCAGAACACAGCTCAGCTCTCCGGACTGTGCGTGTCTGCATACTGTACCTTCTTTACTAGCTTATGCAAGGAGGCGGAGTGCAAGGAGGCTGAGTAATTCAAACTATCCAGCGATAAGCGTTCTCCAAGCTTTTCGCATATCACTAGCAAATCAGCAATTAAACGCACTAGAGCGCCTGCTGCAGCACACTCATACAGCGCGGCACCGCACCTCTATGCCGGGAGGCCGACGCGAAGCAGAACGCCAATGCCGGTGGAAGCTGAGCCTCCTCTCAAGCCCATCTACCATGGGCAGGAACGAGCATCGGCACATCTGCTCATCTGCCACTTGTTACATCAGAGCAACTGAGCTTTTAGCAATAAATCATCTGAAACCATTTAAACGTTTTGTTCAAATTAATGGGCTATTTTATACAAAAGCACATTCCCTAGAGTCATGTGCGTTTGCAAACGTGCTTGCATAACCGGTTTTAGCAATTTGTAGACAAAAATTTGGCAACATGATACATTTATCTGGGGAATACGCATTATGTCTTACTTCGATAAACATACATAATAGCTATTCCCCATCTCTTTTCAGCACCTCCATCACCAGCTGAACTGACTAATAACCACGGAGGTTCGCTCCCTTCACAGGAGGAAGGTCAGACCTGCCACGTGGGAAATGCTGTTTCACCTTTTCGGTGTACAGAGGCTTTCAACAGTCTTTCGGGGATCACCAGGCACACGTACAAGGCTGTAAATAACCTGAGTTGCCTTCAAAATCCACTAATAATAATGCCGTCTGCAGCACCCCCTCTGCCCTTTTTCTCTGCATTTCCATGACAGTAATCCATAGGATCGGGTTTGTTTTGTCTTGTCTTTATCAAGAAGTTGAGGCTTACAGGAGCAACTCGCATTTCTATGGCAATCCTTAGGCTTCCATAGATTGCATTAGGAAATTAGTAAAAAGCTGCACAGTAAACATCCTCCTCAGAGAATGCCCTTCATCCAAGAAATAGACTTTTCCTACTGGATAATTATTCACAGTGAAATTGAAGTGAATACAGAAAGAAGAGTCTACATCTGCTATAACTATGTTATTAATATCAAGACGTCTGTCTCCCTCCCAAACGAGGTTTGATACCAGTCTCACGCCAATGAAAGACCAGCTGGAAATCCACACTGAGAAGATCAGCAGGAGACACGGGCATTGGCCATGACCGCTGCCCCAGCAGCCGGCACCTCCAGCCCCGGCACAGCTGCGACATACCTACATGTGAACGCTTGCACTTGGGCTCTCTGTCCGGACGCACAACCATGTGCGTAGGTATATATACACACACTTATTTTAACAGCAGAGAGCCCCAGCAAGTATGGCAAATCCTTTCTTCAGGGCAAATAAAACCCTCTTGCAGGAGCAAGTTTTTAAAATCCAATTTGCCACGACAAACAAAGGCGTGAAATACATTGTTACCCTCACACAGACATTTACATTCCTTATTGTTAATTTAAAAAGGGAAACAACATTTCTTTCTGGCAGATGAAATAGAGGTCTTGCGATCCAGAAATACGTTGGAAGTAGAGGTGTTCTGCATGAAAGACGCTTCCTAAATACTGCAGTCAATATTAATAGGTCTTTAAGTCTCACAGGATTGGAAGCAAAAATTAATCCAGTTTAACAAAGTCTGAGGCCACAGTGTGCTGCTGTAAACTCTTCCAAGTTCATCTGAAGGTAATAAATAATTTAACAAGGTGCTTCCTACCTGTACCGTACCAGAGACTACAAGAATGCCAAACAAAATGTTTTTTTTTCTGTATTATCTTCACTGACGCGGTGCTGCAAAAATTCCATTTCCAAGCAGCCTGACATTCAATACTGAGATGTTAAGATCTGACTTATCCCTTTCAAAGCAATCTCCCCGCTAATGCATCTCTCCCACCAGCCTTCCCTGTGGCTGATCCCTTCCCTACAAAGTTGCTCATGATTCAAGCAGATAATTTCTGTCTTTAATCTAGACTCCAGTAGAAACCAAATTAACTTCTCGGTGCCTCAAATGGAAAGCACTGCGTCAGAGAGCGCGCGTTTGAGGAGTTAAAGGTTGTCAGATTTACCAATCCACGCTAAGGAGGTATTTACGGGAGCATCCGAACACACCCAGCCAGGGTGCCTGCCGATGCAGGGACGGAACTGCCCCGCTCTCCCCCCCTGCCTCTCCTCCCGGCGCAGGCACTGGACCCCGAAACCCACAGAAATGGGCAATCCCGGTGGCAAAGTGCAGGAAAGCAAATGCGCCGACCCGCACAGAAAGGCAGCCTCTGCATCCTGCACCACCACGGCCGGGGGGGACGTGAGGACGACGCACTGGCATCTCCGCTCCACATGCCCTGGGGAAAGAAATCCCGGTGGGAAACCAGGGCTGGGAGCAGCCAGGGATTTCTGTGTTCCACAGCTGGGAAGAGAGATGCAGAGATGGGAGCAGGACCGGCAGCAGTCAAGCTCATCATGGAGCCCAGGGGTCTGGACCTCCAGCCCTCTCCTATCATCCCGCCCTTAAAAGGGTCTGTCCACTGTGCTCAGAACGCCACGGTTTTCAATGTGATAAACCACAATCAGTTATGTCTCACGTTTTATGCCTCAATTAATTACGGCTACTTGAGTACAAAACTCGAGTCAAAAACCTACAGGGAGAATATCCAGGTAACCACCACTGTACCCCAAATACGGAGACGCTCCATTCAAAGATTTTGGAACAGGGAGGGAAACAAGTGTCTCTTCCATCCCCGTCTGCCCTCGGGATATCGGGAGGGCTCATGCACCCTGATTAGTGGAAAAGAAACTCCCCAAGCTGCAGGATTAGAGGCTTCTCTCTGCTAAGCTGGTGTTTTGACAATAGCTTTTTTTATGAGACATTTGTCATTAACAAACTTTAGACAAGGTTAATGAAAGTTCTGTCACTTTAATGTCTAGCCTGCTTTAAATTACAGATGTCATCTGCCATGACTAAAGAAAGGGCACTGAGCAATAATACCATAAACTATCATCTCCAGGGACACACAGGTAATTGCATAGCTCATTAAAAAACTGTTTTAATTATTAATTGACCGTGTCAGAGTTGTCCTTTGAAGTCAGTTTTAATTTTTTTCCTTGCAAGTATGATGATTCCAGGCTGACCTACACAACTTTCCCTACTCCCTCCAAAAACCAGAAGGGGAGGGCTTGGGACCTGGCTCGAAGCATGGACTGGGTCTTGACACCAGAAGTGTCCCACACACTCAAACATACCAAAATCATGTGAGGAACAATATTAAATATGAAGATTTAGCCAATGAAGGCAAAAAACATCTTGGACATTAGCTGGCGACCGAACCTGGAGAAAGAAAGAAAATCTGAATGGTTGACAAGCCACAGACGAAATAAAACGCAGGAAGAGTTTTGCTAGTTCCTCCTGCTACAAAATCAACTGACCTACCACCTCTGCTGAGGCTGAGCAGTCTGCCTCAAGCTGCGGGACTGCATTTCAAGAGATCCCTCCCAGCCTCAATGAGTCTGAGACTTGCATAGTAACAAGGACCACAAAACGGGTTGGAAAAGCTATATTGAAAATCCTCACAGTGAGATTAAAAACTTGTTGCTTAGAAGAGATGATCCTCATGTTGGGTGTCCCATGACCCAAAGGAACATGGGAAGGTTTGCTGAAACACGAACACACAAACGCAGCTCCCCTGGACGTTCGGCTCGTAGGTCATTCAAAGCTGTAAGGAAATTACAACACAAACCCCCACCTCTGGAAAACAGGAGAAATTCCATCTTGCACAAAAACTACCAAATTGGGCACATGACTAGAGAGAGAATATGGCATATAGACAAGATACCCCACTGCGGCAGCGCATCCCGACAGATCCTGGAGGGGGAGAAAAGTCAGGTACATGTATGTGCGTGGGGGTGTTTGGTTTTCTGTTGTGTTGTTGTTTTTTTTAAACAGCCAAGTGACAAAGCCCCAGAGAAAGTGTGCCACAGCAGTTTACAACTATCAACAATCGTTAGTGGGGCCTCCACTTCCACAGTACCTGAACCGATATAAGGTATTTGTACTACAGAGGGAACCTAAGCACCATATGACATACAGCCAGCCTACGGAATGAATCACAGCCGCACCAGGTACTTACCCATTCGCCTGCATTTTACTTAATTTAGCCCAATACTGAACGAGATTAGGATTGTTACCTGGCTTTTCATAGCTGTCAAAATGAGGACAAAAGAACTGAATACGCAGTATAGTGACAAGAATTTGGAAAGAAAAATCATTTATCTTCAATTAAAATAACCACAACTGGGAAGAAAACCACGTTAACCCTTCACTGCACTATAATCCCCTCCAAGGGGTGCATTAGCAGAGAAATCAAGTCTCTTGAAGATGGGAGTTTGACCTGAGTAGGGTTTGAGGGTTATTTATTTTGCATATTTGGCACATGTGGAGTAAAAAGAACAGACACAACCATTCAAAGCACTGCCCTGACAACAGAACGCCATGCTAGCTTTTGGTCTAAGCAATGGTTAATACTTTCCCTCCTCCAAATCACAGCAACACTAGAGATTTTAGAAACAGGTAAAGATCAAAGAACAAGCATCATATGGTTCCCCTAATTGCCAAGTGCTAGACTGGGAGGAAAAGAACAAAGTTTCAGCCACTGCGGTTATGTCGAGAGCAGGAAAACAGCTCACCAGCGAGCATTAGCTGTAATTGCACTCCCAAACCAAAGCTGTAGGAAAGGCAGCTTACAAATGCCAGTGCTGGCAAGTTCTGCTCTCGCTCCCCCTGAACCTTTGATTGTGGCAGAACATACAATTTCTTGTTAACGTTTGTCTTAGGCACTAATTAATTTTACAAGGAAGTAATATAACACAGCTGCTTCTCCTGCCTTTACCTTTTAAAGCACATCCTTTACATGTCAAGAATAGGAGTTGCTTCTTTCTCTCGATGCTCTCCAGGCACAACCAGCAAACTCACCCTCCTTCCCATTCTGCCTGCATTAAAGCATTTCAGAAACACACCCCTTGAGGGAATACTGAGATTATCCGAGGGTTCAGTCAGGTTTCTAGCTCTCCTGAGTCTGTGCACCTATCACTCTGAACGCCAACATCACCTTTCAGCCACCAGTTACAGCAGCTTCCCCCTGTTGACATAATCTTACTTTAGGAAAAGAATATTCAAAGACAAAAAAAACCAAGCAGAGTTTGCTTTAAATGGGCAGATGTTTTTGTTATTTTAATCAAAACCAAGCACTGGAAGTATTTGCCCACAGCCCAGACTACCTGCCGCTGCGTTTGCCAGCCCAGGCAGCAGCGTAAGCACCAGAAGGTCTCAGGTATGAGTCGAGCAGAGCCCACAGGACACATGCCCCTGCTCTGCCACCCACCCACTGCGAAAGCTGGGACATCACCCAAAAGGCGCCAGCACTGAAGCAATTCCCAACAAAAAGACATTCAAGTGAAATTCTCAAGTTTCACACAAGTATTAATTAGGCGTGCCATAAACTGTTGCATACACATCAACACATGTGAAGTAGCACAAAACCCGCTACCTGAAGTGACTTCCAGGTATATCTCCATAAAATACACCAAAAAAGCAGGCAGCTGGTAGGGATGTTATGTGAATGGGAGGGTTTAAGGAAAATAATGTTTTTATCTTAAAACTATATAAATGCACAACTGGCACCCCACTGCCCTACGAGCTCCCTTTTTACCCAGTTCTCGTCCAAGCTATTTGCCAACGTAATTGAATCCTTCTTCAAGAGTCTTTATATTCTGTTCTGGTTTGGGGACAATGCTGCTGAAATACATTTACCATCCATCTTTCTTAACGTGCTTAATCTAAATAGAAGACTCAAACCCAAGATTGTGCGTTTGATGGATAGCTCACCTTCTTTGAACAGTATGCCTTAAATGTGTCCTACTATTGCTCTCAGAAACCTTACAGAAAACCAGCATTCACAGTGATTTTGGCCTCTCCTACCAAGCTAGCTATCATATATACTTATTACAGTAGCATATGATTAAAAATAGATAAGGTTAAAGGAGCTGCCAGAGACAAGACAGGGATACGTGAACATTCTTAACAGACCCCATGTCATAAGAGACTTCCACGGATTTCAGGTGGCAGAACGAAACCCAGGGCCCCCTCAGGTCACCCACTCAGGGCTGGCAGTATCACCATTACAGTGAAGGACCTTCAGTAGATCCTCAGCATTAAGGTATGTCGGGCTGGCTTAAAAAGGGGGGAAAAAATGACATTAAAAAAAGCATTCTCTGTTTGCTCCTCAAATCAGGCAAATACAAAGGTACCTCTCACACCTGCCTTGTGACAAAGTACAACATACCCCACAAAGTCCTGAGCAATTCCTAATGAAACCTTAAGTATGAAGTTAGTAGAGCTAATAACAGTTTTATGTATTTAGATGCAAAATTTGGATAGCAAGAAGGTATTACATTTGAACCAACAAAATCCATTACTAATGCCACACATTGCCCAGAAGTGTGCTTTTATGTAGCTAGTATAATTTTCTATTAGGAGCGTAACTTGAATATTCTTGATATCCGTCTCGAAGGGGCTCAAGAGTACCACAGTATCAGAGCATGTATTACTAAGGAAATACAACCCTTCATTTCTCAGTTTGCAGTGGCATACAGACCCACATGTTCCCAGCTTTCAAAAAGCGCAGGTTATTTTGCACACAAAAAAAGCCAAGAAAAACACCTGCTATCCAGCCCACAATGACGTCGCCTCCTGGAATAAAGAGCTGGCAATACTCCACATGCCCGGGATTTCCCATGCCCTCACCAGTGAGCACCGAGCACAGGCTCGTGCCCGAAGCACGGTGATCCCCCCTCACTGGAAATCCCACCATGTTAGCCACACTCGCCCATGCCCTGGGCAGAGCATCTCCAGGCACGGGGCTCCTGCCCCCCACCAGCACCACCCTCCTTTGGAAGGATGGACACGAGGCCAAATACACTGAAATTGGAAGACCAGCTTCTGCCACAAGCCTCTCAACTGCAGTCTTTCAGTGCAGTTCACTTCTCAATCTCTCTGTTGGCGAGAGGGCTAGGCAGCCTGTGGGGCTGGGGAGAGGGGGCCACCACGGGTTCTCACCAAGCATTCCTTGTGTCCTGCTCTCCATCTGTGAGCTCCCGAGCTCACAATATGTTCCTCTAATGCATCTTCCAGTGTTTCCCTGAGAAGCTGTGCCAAGGCAGCACTTACCCACCACCCTCACCCCCCTGGCAGCAGAGTGGGTGCTGAGCAGGGCTAGCAGGGGTGCAGGAACCAGCCAGCATCCCAGAGACCCCAGCGACACTCCTCTGACAGGAGCCGAGACTTGCCCGAGTCTTCCTGGAAAAGCCAACTGTGTCAAAATTTCAGCGGCACACGTGTTTTGTAAGGCAAATATCCAAACCCGAGGTGGAGCTGCACCACTTGCTGTGTCTCTTCTCCGAGACACAGCAGCGAGACCAGCCTCCGAGACCAGCCAACAGGGATGCTGAAGAGCCCAACTAAGGTGGGACACGCTGTGTAGGCAGCCTAAGCCCTACTGTGTACAAAGCCGTGCACTTCGGGGCAAAGGCAGGGAAGGCTGAAACAGCCACATGCCCTTCCCGTGAAAGGAAAGACACCCATTTAGCCCCATCCCTCCGAGCCACAATTAAGATTGCATTCCGTGCTGTCAGTGCAGTGCAAGGTCTTGCAAGAAGCCCGTGCCCCCTGGGACGTCCAAAGGCACCTCATTACACGGGCAAGTGATACGACACTGAGCAGCAAGGATCGTTGCACTGGCAAGCATCGGAAACCACCAGGTAACATTTCTGAGGGGAAGGAGAAATAAAGCAAGAGCGCACTGCAAGAATGAAACGAAAATACTGTTATTTCTGGGAACAAAGCAGATATGCCGTTCTCCTCTCTCATCCCCCTAAAAGCTCATCCTCGCTTCCATAGTGCAGGGAAGAAAAATCTATCAGGTCAATGTCTTACATCAATTTTGCAGCTTCTCCCCAGTCAATGAAATAGTTAATTATAGTTTTTCCACTGGTTTAATTCAGATAGAAGAGTTAACCACGTCATTTAATAATTTAGTTGAAACATGTCTACACTAAAACACACTAATTTCTCATTCACTTTTGAAATTGAATCAATTTAAAGGCTGCCAATAATAGAGCAGCAGAAATGCAAACCCCCCCACAATTGACAGTAAACCAAAGTTAGTCGTTCTTTATAAATTGACTATTGTCTCAAAGCCTGTGAAAGAAATCAATGTACATCACTGCCTCAAAACTATTAACCTATCTGCGCTAGGCTGTAATAATTGAGCACAATTAGACATACAATTCAGAGAATTCATCAAAATGAACAAAAATAAAGACATTTTCCATTTACTTCTCGTTCCTTTTCAGAAGAACATTGCCTTTACGACAGCCTCGTGTTTCACCATTTCTTCATTGCGTTCACAGTCTTTATCAGCGAAGGGATTACAAAGGACTGCGAGTTAAGCGGCGCATGCCGAAACACAGCTCCCTGCCAAACGCCGAACCTCCTCACACCCTTCAGAGACAAGTCCATCACCGGCTTCTGCCACAGCTCACGATTCTGAAATGCAGCCTCCACCATCGGATGTCAGGAGCCACGCTGACACACACCAGCGAGCAGCTGACATAGCCCGACTTAAAAACAGATGGCACGTAATGACCCATCACTGCTTTCAGCCATTCCCTGCATGTTTTCATCATGACAGCCTTAGGAATCCAGTCCGCACATAGATCTGGATCACGGTACGGTTCACAAAGCCCTTTTCACACATGGCCACCAGCCTTCCTGCGCTTCTGAAGCAAATCCCAGCATAGCAGCTCAGATCGAACTTCTTGTGCCCAGTAAGTCATAACCCATCGAGCTCATTGCTGACCTCCTCCCACCCGTCCACCTCCTGTGGCCACCGGCATGGTGTCCCCCTGTCCCCCGCACTCCATGGGACCGAGTCCCAGCTCGCTTGCCTAGACAGGCTTCAGCATGGACATTTCATCTCACCAGCAACTCCCCCACCTCTGTGCTTCCCGGCCTTTGGGAAGTATCCAAAGTCAGCTCTTTGGACGCCTTGAAAGCCAGCCTCATCAGGCACTTTGGAACCACGTCCTTTTTGAGCCAAAATGCACGTTGTTTGACATGGGAAGCGATCTTTCCATGAAACCCACTACAATGATTTTAGACCAAGTACTATGCTGCAAACCTCAGAGCTTTGCTACCCCTTTTTTGTAGAAAGATTTTTACCTACAACTCCTTTGTTCTAGAAGTCAAATGACACCGAGCAAATGCGGCATCTCCCATCTCCATCCCCACTGCCAATTTGACGTTGCCCTGCCTCACTGCTCCAGAGCTCCCTTGCTTTTCCCGGAGCCCAGGGATTGGCACACCAGCAAGATGACCGAACTGAAAAGGCAGGCAGAGGAGATAGTCTGAAGATCATTTGTACCAACAACCCAGGGCTGCCAGGGCAGGGACACCATTGCCGTGGCTGTGCCCAGCCCCTCACCAACAGCCCATCTCTGCTGCTGGGCTTCAGCGACCGCTCGTCGCAACCCCTCACACAGGCACTGCAAATCCGGCCCGACTGCTGAGCACCTTTGTCATTCAGAGGATGGAACCATGAATTCCACTAACTTTGGATCGGCTCCTTAAAAAGGTAGTTATTGCATCATGTTAAAGCACGGTCACATATTTGGACATCAGCAGGAAAGGAGTCCAGTTAAAAGCAAAAATCATTGCTTCCCAGTTCATGTTTCTTTTCATTTCCCCCTCCTTCTTCCATTGGAAAAGCTCAAGAAAAGATTACAAACAGGCAGAGGACAAAAAGGAATACACCACCACGTTTCCTGTACCTGCCACCCTTTGTCCTCGGGCCACCCCATGTCCTTGGGCTATCTCCCTGGAGGTGGAAATCCAAGGCACACTTACAGTTTCAAATCCTAATCCTTCTGAACAACACACCAGGCTCAAACGGATACAGGATAGGAGCAAACTGACTAAAGCAGTAAAGACAAAGGGTACTTGCAATGCCAGCGCTCCTGTTCCCACAAATCTACTTCCTTTTATATTAAAGGAACTCATTGATAGCAAATGCATTTTTCAATATATCAGCCAAATATAGAACTGCAGTGAACTCGGTCATGAGCTCCCCGGGAGGCAGCAGGCTGGCCGGGGAGGCAGAGGGCAGACTGCAGGTACACAACAGCAGCAGGAGCGAGGATGCCCTACTTTCAGAGGATGCTTTTTCTGCTAACTTTGCCGTTCCCCTCGTCTGCAGCACACCTGCGAAGGACCCTCAGAGCGGATGCGCACCCCCAACAAGAAGCGGAAAAAGTTTTTGAATCGCAGGAACCCTCTTCGGCAGCCGCGGGAAGACACATCCAAGTCCCTCGCAGAAAGCGTTACGGCACGATGATTTTACAAAAGCTGTCTTGTAAAGTCACTGTAGGCTGCAGTCTAAAACAAACTTAGACAGCACACACTGCAAACGGAACAAAGGAAGAGTAGAAAAAACCAAGCAGACCTACTGCTATTTTTCTTTTGAAGTCACAGATTTCTTAAGGCTAAGCATGAGACAAGATGCTCTGATAACAATACTTTTCCTTATAACCTCTTTTTTAGGTCTGTCTCCAGAGGGAAAACTCTTGTTGGTTAAAACCTAACATATGTGAAAAACCGTAACAAAGCAAATAAAGAAGTGAAGGTTTAAGTTGCAGGCAGGACTTTATGGTTTATGGATCGCGGAAATCTGTACTTACTCATCTCTTCTCGTATTACCAACTGCAAGAGGAAAGTGATGCTTAAGCTCTTTAGAAGCGAGAAGACAGGGAAACTGCTTAAAAGAGAAAGGCAATGCTGAAGCACAGATTCCACAAATCAGTCGAGCCCCTCATTTTATTCCCAGCAAACCCGCTACAGGATAAAGCAGCGAGGGGGTGCCGTTCTTGACAGCACCATCCCAGCACACCACCAGAAATGCCCTCAGCTGGGTTTTTTTCATGCAGGCAAGTTCGCCTTGCCCTTGCTGCCGGCCGGCCAGCTCTGACTCCGACTCTTGCCCACCTGCTTTCCCCTCGCCCTACGGGCCACCGTGAGGGGCAAGGCGGCGAGCCAAGGCATTGCTCACATGCCGCGTCCATGCAGAGTGTGTGCAGAGGAGGTCTGCAGTTGTCCGCAACGTGTAAGCCGCACACATCCATTGTGATACTGCTACGGCCACTAGCACTCATTGAAGTTCAAGCTGCGCAAAGATCTTACTAGTACTATAAGGGACTGTATTAAAAATACATAAAATATGCAGACAATCGCACTTTTTCTACGTGGCTTTGCTGTTTTAAGCATCTGCAAATGGAGATAACATTCGAGCAGCAGCAACTTTCTGTATGCAGCTCTCTATTTTTATCATCTTGGCTCGCTACAGGCTTGATGTTTAGGGAACGGTAGAGCTCAAAGGCGGTGTAATACAAGCACTTGCTCCAAGTTCCACTACTACAGATCAGTCGCAGCACACCTCGGTCCTTCTCAGCCCTTCTCGCAGGCTTGCTCAGCCTCCAACACAGACACAGCACCTAGGGTGAGGAGGAGACCTTCCCTTTGGAGGCCTGTCCTCAGTGCTGCTAGCCATGCTGATTTGGCAAACACCAAATTCCCAGCACCGCGTCTTAGCTGACTGCTGGCCTGTTCCAAGCCAAGGGAAAGGGCATCAGCACTTACAGAGGAAATTCCTCTCTTTGGGAAATGTCTTGCATCAGTTTGGTCAGCACAAACAGGCAAAAAGCATCAGAAGTTGCAACATCTACTGATCAATACCCCAGGTACGCAAGAATTTTCTATTTCATCTCATTGCTGTGACACACAATTCAGCTGGTATCTCCGTGACAGATAATCAAACCTCTTCCCTACCTATCCTTAATTAATCCTTGCTTAATCCTCTTTGAAATTGTAGCTGCAGCTTTCATTAATGAAAGTCTGACTTCTTAAATGCATTAAAAAATCATCATCTTGAAATCTGTTATTCCAGATCACCGTGAACTCGCCTCCTACAGGGTAACCGCGCTGCAGCAGAACCGCAGAGCTCGTTTCGTCCTCGCCCATACATGACACACGGCAGAGAAGAGATTCCACAAGGTAAAAGACAAACACACAGCACTCTACGGAGGTAGCACGACCACCCAGCCCTCGGTCCCGCCACCGAGGGCAACAACCTGTCCCCTCCATCGGCTGTGCTGCTGCCGCCTGGGACCCCTGGCACTGCGGGGTAAATAACAAAGTTATGGGTTTTAACACAGCTTTGTAGTCACGCCTCTGCACACCGCGATGAGGAGCCAAGCGGAGCGCGGTTGCACACGGACATACACCGGCTACCAGGAAAACAGGCTACAGCCCCCCCTCCTTTTCTCTGTTTTGTTACATCTCCTAAGGCTTGGGCTTGTTTTCCTTCTTTTGATAATCATTTCTAATACTGTCTTTCAGCCCACATTTTCCTCCTTTGCCATCCCGTTGTGAGGTCATGATACATTTGTGACAAAGTTTCCATGGCAACAGACTGACGACATAAACATCAGATTAGGATTTCTCTGCAAAGCGGGAGGAGCAGAAGATGGGTTGCGAGGGAGCGGGCTGCTACTCAAACAAATCTCCTCGGTAATAGCTGTGGGAATAGAGAACATTACTGGCAAAGTAAATTGCTTTTTGTAAAAACGTTCTCTTTTTTTTTGAAGTTTGCCCCCATGTGAAAGTCTCTAAGTCAGAACCTTAACATTATTTTAATGTACTATTCTGTATTTAATAATCTTCTGCCTCAGACACTAGTCTGTTACCATGGGAATGACAGCCGCACAAATACAGGATTACGGCTATCAAGCAGAAGGAGAAAAGAAATTATGAATAAGCTAGTTATGTTCAATAATTAGCAACTATATGAAAAAACTCAAAATCATGAATTTAGATTGATGCATTTATCTCAGTGTTTGAACACAACGATGAGGGTGTTACTGCTGAAAAAATGCGATTCTAACACATTACACAAGTATTTTTGACTAAACAGGTCCTACTTGGAAGGGTAACGTATCTTGCTCCCATTCCCGTTTTTCCCTTCCTCAGCAGCCCCCTCTGGCTGCACGCCTGGCTCCTGGTGGGCAAGTGGGTGCCCAGCGCCCGTGGGGTCGCCAGCCACAACACCACCGGCTGGGCACCCGTGCTCCGCCGGCACAAGGAACGTGTACTGCACGCTTGCACCACTCCGCCCAGCTTAGACCACGAACCGCAGTTCACTGCAGGAAATGAAAGCTTTTAATACCGTCTTTTTTAAGAAAATGGAAAAAGCTTTCTGCTTTAATTGGAATTGCTTACAGTGCCACCAAATAACTGACCCTGAGTGGCACCCGCAACAAAACCCCGTGTTGTTTAACTAGGTTCTCAGACAAAAAGATACCGAGACCATCTGGCGCTCACTACCAGACGCCTGTATTTTCCTGTAACATGCCCAAGCCTCTGTAAAAGGAGGAGATTCACCTCTGCGCTCAGACGGCTGATCTTGATTGCGCCTTCATTGAAACGCAGCACCTTCTCGAATAACTCGCTACAGTTAGGGAAGTTTGTCAAACAAGGAGTTAAACTCATGGAGTTTAAATGTCTTCCTTTATCACGGAGACTCTTTAATTAAAGGAGCCGGCTACGTGGAAGCGGAGTTGCAGAACAAATCCATGTACACAGCTGCAGCCTGTACCATCGGAAGGGGCTGCTGGCAAGGTTTGGGGACCGCTCCTCTGTCCTACTGATTTCTGGTGGGAGGCTCTCCCACCAACAGGCAGGGACGACAGATCCTCACAACCCCAAAAGCTCAAGGGAGCCGATTACTCTCCTCTAGCTTTGCTGGGGAATGCCAGGTTTTGTGTTGGTGCCGCAAAAAGTTGCATTCTTCAAGCACGGAAACGATCCATCGTTTGCCAGCCTGCATTCTTTATTCACTTGAGATACTTTCCTCTTTGCGTATCTGTTGCTATTAAAGTTCCCCTTCCAGCATTTAATTCCCTCTGCTAGCTTTTCTTGCTTATTAGATAAGACAAAAAGTATTTGGAGAGTCTGATCAGTGAGATCTTATTTTTCTCTAGGCACTCCTCTGAATTTAATTCTAGATTAAGCATTATTTTAAAAAAACACTCCTTCCTGCCTCCTACCTCATGCTCCCTTTCAACACGAAACTGGAGAACACTCCCAAGCCAAGGAATCAAGCTGTATTTAAAAATTACTCTTTGAAGAGTAACGCTTCTAAATATAATACAGAAAATCAGAAACAAAAACCACAGAATGGGAATGGCTGTATGGATTTTCAGTAAGGGGTTGGGAGAGCAAGTGTTCAAGTCTTCCTTTCCTCACCCAAATGGGAGAATCCCAGAAAACCTCAAAAAGCTGTTGAAGTATATTTTTTACAGTTTTTTTTAAATGCCAAGGGGCCATCCGAGGTGATTGGCACTTCAAGACGAGAGGAAAGGCTGCCACCCCCCGTGGCGATGGAGACCCCAGTGCCAGGAGCCGGGTGCCCCTGAGGCCATGTCCCCGTCCTTGCTGTCACACCCTGCCGCTCCACTCGTGCCTCCATCCTTTCCAGACTTACTAACAAAGCATCTCTCGGTTGACAACGGGCTTACAATCGCTTTCCAGCCTCCGCGCTCGGCAGTGGTCTGATGCAGAACATCACCATTCAAATTACGTGTCTGAACGCATTCACTTACCTAAAGCAAGCAGGGAAAATATAAAATTAGTACAAACGTAGCAACTTGGATACAAAAACCTGGAGAAAGAATAGTTTCATTCCCACGCTGCCAGGTGTCTTGGCGAGGGCACCCGTCCCCGCAGCCGGGCTGCTGTCGGGGAGCAGCCGGAGAAACTCCATCCACAGCTTCTCCCCGCCACTGGCTCAAGACAGGATGCCCTCTCACCCGGGAAGGGCAGAGTAAGCAACGGCAGCCCAGAGGGTGACGGGGCTTTTGCGGCAGGTGTTGGCAGCCCTTTTTCTGCTTCTCCAGTTCCACAAATTCGGAAGCGGACAACTAACTGCTTAAAGCCCTGACCAAGCTTTTGCAACCAAGGTAAGCCCCTGAAGAAGAGGAGAGGTTAATAAATACTGAAACAACTTTTGAGGCCTTTTTATTTATACCTACATACATATTAGCATAGGGATTTGATAAATAATACTTCTCAAATCACTCCTACGATGTTAACACTCCGGAGTATTAACTTCTCTGTGCCTGAAGGAAATGGGTCAATTTTAATTCTTCAAACAATTCTTACCAGCACAATAACTCATTCTTCAAGCTACAGATAGCGAGCTGTGCTTCTGCATTAGGAATCCCAGTCTGCTCCAAGCTCTGGGATGCAGATCAGCGGGAGGGCGGCACGGAGAGGCTGCACCCCGCCGCCAGAGAGGAGCCACCCCAGGAGGTCTCGCTGCCTTATCAGCCAACAGAAAAATCCACCCAAATCCAAAAATAAAGGAATTACAGTTATGGGAACTCTTGAATAAGGATACTGTGAAAAAAGCCACGGCATTTAAATACATGCCTTTGCCAACACTTGCAATCACCTCCAAAAGCGTGCTTCTATGGCTGGTGACACTGAAACCCCTCTCCCACCACGGGGATGCTGACAAACTGTAATGAACCCTTCAAAACGCTCCCAGAGTAAGACTCGGGTATCCTCAGTATCGGAAAACGTCTCAATACCTCATCCATTAGACAAGCTCGTTTGACCTTTTGCCAAGAGGAGAACTTTGGCAGGTACCTTGAGGTCAGCGTTTCTCCGTTTGAGCTTTGGTTTTGGGGTTTTTTGCATTCCTTCTCCCAGTACCAACCGAAAATGCAGCAAAGTCTGTCACACAGAGGAAAAATTCCCATTGCTTAAGTGTTATGAGCAATGTGCACAAAGAGATTAACAGAAATTAAAGCAGATATAAAAAGCTGCCTGGAAAAAAGTTTCCCTAAATATAATACTTCAAAGGCTATGTGTGTTTCAGCGGGCAAGAGGAGGAAAGACAAGCAGGATGACTGAAAATCCCCCGACTGGATGGACAGCAAACCAAGGTTAACCCAGAACCGAAGATGCTGCATTCATTGAGGGTACATGGACGGTAAGAAAGGGCAGGTGTAACTGAATCATGGGGAGGACATTCTCACTATTCTAGTAGCAAGAAGGCTGAACACAAAGCTACGCGTGGAATTCCGGATGCTGTGGGGAAGGGTACAACACATCAGTGCTTTTGGGAAGATGCTGGGATACTTCTTCCTCTTACTTTCATCGTAACAAAAACGTCCTGGAGGTCAGTTCTAACTCTGCCCGCCTGGGGAAACAGCCACCAAGATGGTCCTCTGGCTCACCCCTACACGGCTTGGTACCAGGCAGCACCAGGATGCTAGGAGCACGTCCCTGTGGCCTCACACCTTCTTCCTTCTGATATTTTGGATACTGTAGGCATCACAGCCTGTGTCCTCGTGGCTACACAGACAGCAGGGCTACTGTAACTCTGCTCGATCTGCATCCTTCCTCAGTTGCTTCCTTAGTGTAGGGAAAACCTGAGCTGAGGAGGTTCCTCGAGTCCCTCATTGGTATGCTTCCAGCACAAAAAGTATTATCGTTTTATCTGCTTCGTGGTAGCCCTCCTCGAGATGTACCCCCTAGGCATTCTTGTTGCCTGGCCTACACTTCAATGGAAAGGAGCTAAAGCAAAATCATCCACACAGCATCAGAGTAAAAACACACTAAAAGGAAAACAGATCTCATCTCCAGATATCCGTAAGCAACCAACCCCCCAGCTGTCCTCAGAGCCAGGTAAAACAGCCGCTCCTGCGCATCCCGAAGATGCGGTGGAAGAGGTAGCCCGAAGTCATTCTCTCCAGAAAAGCTCCAAGTCGCAGCAGGTTTTTAAACGGCAGAGAAAGGCTCAGTGGGAGCTCTCATGGACGCCCAGCAGAGTCCCCCAGTCTCCCAGCACAAAGCTTCTCCTGGCATCCTCTGTTTGCCGGCGTGATGCAGGCACTGCGCGGGAAGGCTGGACCTCCTGCCCATCCCCTTCCTTCCGCCCGACGGCACCGCGCGCTCCATCGCTGGACTGATGCTGAGAGCCGACAGCCCGACGGCATGTGGGCTGTTACAACACATTTCTCAAGCCGTAATTGCACATAGTAATTACATATTTAATTGTTGCACATTAATATCACCTCAGCCTGTAATTACGGCTTATTCATGTAAACCTAATCAAGGAAAACCAGTGTATTTGCATAAAAGTTGTAATGAAAAGTATAACGATTTCACTAACAAGACGTGGATAAGAATGCATATCTGTGACAAACACTTTGTGTCAAGAAGAATAGAAAACGATTTTCTTTCCTGAAGATTATTTCAGGCCCATTTAACACAATCTGTACCACTCCGTTGATGTGCAGTATCTTACACACATCAAGTCATATCTGGATAGCGTTCCTGACTTCAAATAAAATTTCATTACTATATTTAGTTATAGAATGGTTGGAAATGGTTGCATTGTTAAACTTAATAAAAATTGGAATTTGCGAAGTATTAGGCAATCCTCAGCGCCAATTTTTCTCCTTGCTGTTCGAACACTGCAGCGGTTCTACCCCAGCCTCCTTGCGCTGCCATTTACATTACAGCTTAATTTTCACCCATAAAACAAGCAATTAAGAATAAGTACAACTGTTTTGGAGTTCCTGAGGCCAAAGATAAAAATAAATTGGCTTTTATAAATTCGCTTTTTGCAATGGTAAAACAAAAAGCAGTGCTAATTATCAATAATTTGTCACCGCTAATTTAGGCAGGCACACTGATGGACACGCATCAGGATCCTTCCAAGCCTCGAGCCAGAAGGCAGGGCCACACGTCGAAAGGCGTCTCTCGTGTAGTCCCAGCAAAGCACAGCAGAAGGGCTAAGAACTTCAAGTGGCTTGACTGTCCTTTGCTCGCAGATATGGGCAACACCCACTCGATCCTTGGATTCGCGTTACTTGTAACGGGTTGGTGTGAAGTTGACAGCCCTGCAGTTAACAGCCTTAATTTCAATTTTCTATGGAAGCAAACGATGCTGTACGACTAGCAAAGTCAGGATGGCAGAACCCTACCGCAAGGTCAGCAGGGACCAGGGGCTGCTTTATACTATCAACTGCCTTTACATCAGGGTCTCCTTCGCTGAAGAGCGGTAAGAACTGCCCAAGCACTGGAATTTCCAAAGGCAATGTTATGGAAATCATTTAGATCCATTCAGGCAAGGAAATCCAGCAATAACTATTCTTAGGACTGTTAAGTCCCTGCACTTGTGGGGTGCCCACCTCTGCAAAGCTGGGGACCCCTGCTTGTTTCTCGAGCTGCTCCCTGCTGCCACAGGCACGAGCTCAACGTAGCATGCTCAGCGTGGTCACGGACCTCTGCTCATCCTTAGCACCGTGGAAAACCATACAGAACTGTTCTTACACTACCATTTCCTAAGTTTCCTTTATCCTTGCAGCTGTAATATAAGAGAAAAGGTAAAAGTAGTATATTAATGCTGCAAGCTAAGCCAAATTTCCTCTGTAGTTATAACAAGACCTCCTATTTGGCAGGACCGCTAGTGATTTACAGGCAATTCCCCCCCCCCCCCCCCCCAAAAAAAAAAAAAAAAAAAAGTTAGGCAGCCTTCAGATTTAAAAGGCTGATTATATATTATTCCATACAGAAAGCATCCTCAATTTCTCACTTCTTAAATGTTATTTCCTTTCCAATTACAACCTCTGCACATCTCCTCTCATCTTACCTAGTCATTATCAAGTGTGGCTACTTAGAAAACTGCATTATTGAGGTAAACAGAGAATTTCCTAGGAGGACAGATAAGAGACGGCAGAATGAGTTTGCTTTTTTGTATTCAGGCATGTAATTTTGAAATCTATATTGTACGGGCAGCAGCTGTACATAACATGTGGAGAACTTCACTGTCTCAAAGTGCTTCTAGGACTAAGAGGTACCATGCCAGTTTCTGCAATACGATTTCTATGGGTTCAACAGGCTTTATTTGTCTCCTTGACAACAGGCCGTATGACTCAGTTATCAGGTTCCTTAGCAATTAAGAATTTCATTTTGAGCAAGAGGTCCAGACACGGGAGGGACAATTACTGTCACCAGAAGGATGAGTTAGCCACTGCCCACAAAGCCTGGCCAGGCTGCACTTCCAGCTTTCCGACCGGAGCGTGCTGCACAACCCGCGCTCCTTTCTTTAGCTACGACGACGGGGAAAGCCACCGCTGAATTTCAGACAATCTGTAGGAGTACATCTCTCGCAGAGAATTTCAGTTTAATGTTATCTATTGCTCCACCTGCCATTCTGTTTAAATACTGTAGCTCAGTCATCTTCTGAGAACCGAGTCAAACAATTAGCAGGCAACATCTCCACAACAACATAGCTTGGAAGCACTCTCAGGTATTGAAAGGCTGCAAGTAATAGCCCCCCCAAAAAATCCTTTCCAAAGCCTGCATCTTTGGTCAATGCTCTGCCCGCTTCTTCATTAATCCCCCAGGAACAAAGATGTATGGAACAATACAAAGCATTCTTGCTTTGCCTATCAAAATAAGCAAATCTTGCTACGAAACCAGCTGTGCCTATGGAATGAACACCATCAAACGACAACATGAAGCAGCACGATGTCGGCAGAAAGAAGAGTCCAAAGCCAGTGACGGATGTTAGCGGAGAGCGGAGGGGACCCAAAGGGACACTGGCCACGGCAACGCCAGCAGGGTTTGCCTCTTTTGTCATACCAAGACGCAATTCCCGGAGAAGGGTAAAGCATGCCCTGGATAGGTCCCTGCCCCAAACCCGATGTGGAGAGTTGGCTGGGCTGGTGGTGGTGACCCAGATCCCACCTGGTGTTCTGCTCCTAACGGCACCTCAGTCTTTGGCAGATGAAGCACTTTACACCATCTACTGTCACCTCCTGTGTTTGTGTTTTGCCCGTTACCTATGACGAAACTGTGCATATAATCTAGCCATCAGTTCATCAAGGGGGAATTTAAACATGACATACCAGTAATTAAACTACAGGAGAAACTGGCTAATTCACATCAATGATTAAGAGCCACTGCAGACTAGCAAATTTTACAAGCGAGTGAACATGCAATAAAAATCTTGCTCATTTATTTTGACAAGTGTCACTTCACATTAAAGGCACGCTTCACCATGAACTCCAGTTTGTGAGCACAGCTCTGTTCCCAACATGGCACCTGGTTAAGTCCTAGGCTTAGCTAAATATTTTGCCATGTGCGCAAGTTCCACCAGGAGAGCCTGGAGAACACTGCAGGAATGCACTGAGGATGGGACCTCCAGCGCCCAGGGGAGTCCGCAAGGTTCCATACACAAAATCCCACCTCGTTTTCCACCCACGCATCCCAAGTGAGCAACCCACCGCTACCGTACTGCTCCTGGGTTTGGCAGGAGCCGCCTGGGAGCTGCACCCCGACCGCCCAGCACGCTCACCTCTTGCTGCGCTGGCAGGAGAGGCGTGTGCCCTGGCACCCCTCCCATCCTCCCCAAGTGCCAACCCAAGGCCTGGACTGTTCCACGTTTCACTCTGGCTCCACCCGGGAATCACGCTTTGCACTTCAGATGCTCACTAATTGCAATGGCTGTTGCAAAGAAAGAGATAATTGATCCAATCTGTTTTGTTTACAGCTTTCTACCAGAAAGATGACCGTGTTTCTGCAGGGTATAATCAATTGCAAAACATTTAATTTTTCAGATGACACATCCCTGCTGCTCTTTTTCCCTTGTCCATTTGCCTTATTAAGGTCAAAACCAGACTCGGGACTACTGAAAGATCCTTTGGTATACATTACTCCTTCCCAGAGAACAAGCCTCAAGGCCGAAACGCAAGAATGTTACGGAAGCAGTCTGGTCCTTCTGGATTTATGAAATATGCCAGGAGTGTTCTACTTTTCTTAATGTTGTGTTTCTTAGCTCTGAGTTATTTACACTGAAACGGTTGATGTCGATGAGGAAGACTGCTCGCTTGCTGGCAGACTGATGTTCGAGCAGCACTTGACTACCTGTTTCAAGACAACACTGGAGTCGCAGCCAGGAATACGTGGTCCTCAAAGTCACCTTCAAAGCTCAGGAAACACAAGCTCTGCCACCCACAGAAGGTCTGCAAGGTCGCCCCCAAGGGACACTTGCTCAGGCCGCGTGGGTTCTTGGTTCTCTGACATTTAGAAATAATGGTCAGTGATTCAGGGTTTTTTTAGTTATATACTTCCCTGAAAGTCTTCAGAGCGCTTCCTCTGCCAGTGGAAGTTCCCTTCATTTGGATTCTGGGGACAATTTCTGAGAGCATGTGTAGGAAGTGATAATCTAACTAGTTCAATCGTTTCTGACTCAGCTGCAGTCTGGTACGACTCCGTGTGTCAGGATGCTCCTACTCAGTCAAAACAAGCAGGGAATCAGTAGCCAAGAAACCCGTCCGTCACGATGACAGCAGATGAGGGGCACAGGCAGATTATTAAAGTTGGCATGGAAACATTCCCAACAACAAGGCCCACATCCCCACACCTTTTATTTTGTACTTCAGGCAAGAATTCCCAGTTTCAAAGACAGAAGTCCGCTGCCCCAAACGACACCTCAAGCACACTCCCGAGCACGCTTCCACGTCGGGAGGTTCCCAGGCTCGCTGGGGAGAGCCAGCGAAGCAGCAGCGGTGCCGCCATCCCTGTGAGCCCTCGCACACCAAACCGCCTCTTCAACCTTAAGAGCAGAGCTTCAAAAAGCCAAGTCAGTTTCCAGTGAAAAAACTCATTCTGCGCTACTGCCTGAACAAATTGTACAGCTTCCCATCAAGCACTTTCATACCGATGTACTCGACAACTTCAGAGATAGTTTAAAAAGAAATATGTTACAGGAGCCCTGCCAACCGCAAAAAGGTCTTGTGACTCAAAAAGATCAAATCTGATAGGAAAAAAACCCAACACTTAAACATTTTTACACAAACCATTTGAAGTCACAAGTTCAAAAATTAGTATTTTTGCATGCCTGCTCATAGGCAGATGCCCCGAGGTTATTCACCCAGCCTCTCTGTCTACAGCTATCTTCATGTCACACTTTGTCTTCCTTGCAGTATGCATCCAGGCAATTAACTTCAAAATTTTCCTACAGGCATTAGCTGCTTTGAAAATAAACAAAAACTTTTTCAGAAACAGACACAGCTAAGCTAGGTAAGGAGAAGAGAGTTCACAAACATGCTCAAAGGTTAATATAGAATCATAGAATGGTTTGGGTTGGAAGGGACCTTAAAGATCATCTCGTTCCAACCCCCTGCCATGGGCAGGGACACCTCCCACTAGACCAGGTTGCTCCAAGCCCCGTCCAACCTGGCCTTGAACACCTCCAGGGATGGGGCGGCCACAGCTTCTCTGGGCAACCTGAGCCAGTGTCTCATCACCCTCATAGTGCAAAATGTCTTCCTGAGATCTAATCTAAAGCTACCCTCTTCTAGTTTGAAGCCAAATATCCTCGCGGCACTGCCAATTCTACCCTCAATTCCTCGCCGAGGCAAGCACACATGCCAGAGAACAACCTGCCTGGACAGCGGATTATCTTCATTACGACTCCTGCAGCTGCTTACCCCAGCTGGTTTTACGCAGGTACAGAATGGTGCCGTTATGTCAGACATACAAAAATACACGTGACCTCATACTCAACTGTGGAAGCACCCAGGATGAGGCGCAGAGACTGCAGAACATGCCACGGCACACCAGCTCTGCCAAGGACAACCCTTCATTATCTCACCAGCAGCTCAGGCACCACTGTCCAGCACGGAGACACCCGGGCAGCCTGGGAAAGGCGCCAGTTCCAAGGAGACACCGAAGCCCAGCTCGGGACATGGACTGCACCACCCCAGGGATGCTGGGGTACCGCTGGGAAGCCCCTGTGCCAAGGAGACTTTTCAGTGTGGCTTGTACCAAAGGCAATAGAGCTACGGAAGCATTTTGAGCAATACGCTGTATATTCTCTGAGACGGCACCACCTATTTTGGTTATACAGAATGCCACTGACGAGCTTTTACGATATATTCCTTTAGGTTTTACACCAGACTATTCATCTACCATAAAACTCACAACATAAGGTTTAATGCTGCTATAATTTTTATATTCAAAGCTCACCGGTTGCTGTACAACCCAATCTGAAATAAAGATTAACCCCAATGCTGAAAAAAAGCAGTCCTCCTAATAAGTTTCCAATGCCTGTATTTGGAGGTGGCAGCTTTGCAAGGATTAAGCTTTCCATTACTATCTGCTATAGCTCTGGCATACTGGTTTCCACCTACTTGAAGTTGTTCTAATTCGCTCCAGCAGAAAACAAAAGCCTTTGCAGTTATTTTCTCTGGGGCACCACGAGTCCCTTTGGCTTTCTCCTTCAGTGTCAAGACGTCCAGGTTCGGAAGAATCCCCACCCGTGGCTGAAGGTCATGAAGAGCAGAGCACCCAGACCCACGCAGCCCAAGGGCGAAGCAGGCAGTTACAGGCTGTTACAAAAAGGGATGAGGCCCAAAATCCTCCATGTTCATCACAAGACGAGGCAGCCTAACAGGTTTAAATTACTTGGTCATACTTCAGAGGTAAAGCCAATACCCTTTCATATCACAAATCCCAGGCTGCCCTATTTAGCACCTACTGTTTCTATGGTACACGGCAACACCAAGTCTTGCAAAATATTCCAAATTACTTTCAAGGGGGTGAAATGAAAACAGAGGCAGCCACCAGAAGACTTAAGCCCGAGATCTGCCAGAGAGAAATAAAAAAGAAGGATTAACCTTCTTCATTGCCAATTTAAGAATACTAGTAATTGAAAAAAACAAGATCTCATTTTCAGTCTTTAACCCAAGAGGAATAAAAATGTGCTTCTTTTACAGTATTTTTGTCGTTCTGTCCACCAAACCCCAGCCTTTTAGATAAAAAGCCTGCAGCTAGGATCAATAGCTAATTTTTAACATACCTTTCATAAACTTTTAACTTCCTTTTGTACACATTCATTGGAACAGCGGAAGGCCTACGTGCACCGGCAGGGTTTACTGCGCGTGTTACTCTGCCACGATGTGCCCTGCCAAGCGTGGAGAGCAAGCGGCAGAAGGAGCCAGCCAGGTGCTGGTGGTGGTGGTGGTAGCCCTTCCCCAGCAGCCACAGCTGGGGCTTCAAAGTTTTGTCTCGCTCCAGGCTTCCCATGAATTGCAAATCTCCAGGTTGCCACAGAAACTCTCGGGGCTGACACACAGCCATCAGGAAGCATCACGGTCATCTTTGCCATCTTGTTTGCTTTGCATCAGAGCACTTTAAACTCCCTGTGGCATTGGTGCTCCGCAGAACGATTCCCTCCACGCAGTTATTCTTGTGCAGTGTCCAAGCCGCAGTGATTAATCATTCCCGCTTCCTCGGCTGACATATCGAGGTGGGGAAACTACATCCTAAATGAGCAGAGCTGATTACCTGGGAAAGCAATTCTTCAAGATAGCACAGCTAACTAATAGCTCCATCTGCTACAAAAACACATTCCTGAGCCCCAGAAGTAGCGTCAGGATACAGCTAACAATTTCGTTGCATCTGCCAAATTTGAAATTGTTTGTCACAAGTTGCCACAAATAGGTGGGAAGCGCATCACCGTTTCTCTCCGTGTCGCCTTGGAAAGTGGGGAATCTCTATCCGAAGTTCTACAGCGACTGGGGACAGGGAAGCTGAAGGTCAGATCTGGGCTGAAAAAAGCAGCCCTGACACTATATATTAAAGGTTTTGCCAGAACAATCCTTTTTTCCATCTCACCTGTCCCCATCTCCAAGCAGGTTCAGCAGATGCCTGTCCCCATGGATGGGGACGTTGGTCCCCGAGGTGTCAGTACACCCAGGTGAAACACCGCCATGGCACAGACGGTGCAAGATGCATCGCATCGCGGAAGGCATGCTGCAGACGGAGCTGCCCCATCCCTGCGGGATGCCCCACAGAGCGGTGGAAGCATTGGCAAGCTGTTCCGCACTGCAATGGAAACGGCCACCCACTGCCGAACAACGCAGAGCCACAGGCGAGGAGCCCCCGTGCCGGCTCCGAAACCCCCGGCCACTGGCAACAACCCCTGCCAGGCAAAATCCAACCTGCCAGGGGCCGTTTCTCACCACAACTCCCCCAGTTTCTAGCCCAGCCAGAAGCACTGCTACTGCAGCAGTAAGAAGCCATCTCGTTTTCAAGTCAAACCAAGTCTTAACGGGGGGGAAAAAAACCCCAAAAGGCTAGCGATGCTTGTACCCACGTCAGCGGGAGACGGGCACCTCTCACTTGCCACCAGCCCACCCGCTGCCAGCAAACAGCAGCACAGCTGGGGGCTGGCTGCCGCGCGAAACAAAGCCTCTGCCTTCAGCTAGACCTTCACCAGGCATTAAATACCCGCTTCTTACAATATCCATAAGCTCTTAATTAAGCAATTCATGTGCTTGCCTCTTGTTTTGTCCCCCACCCCCCAAAAATAAAAATCTTATGTTCAGGAACTCCAATTCCATGTATAAAATCAGATAAAAAGCCTCCTGAAATAAGTTAGAGGGAGGACAAATACACATATTGCAGACCTCTGTGGTCATTTAAAAATACGTTTTTACAAATCCAACCTAAGAGGCAATCACTTCTTTACAGATTCAGAAAAATCTGCATAGATATTAAAGCAGCAGATTAGCAAATATACCTCTTCGTAGATCCCTGTCCCACTGAAGCCCCTTGAGCTGCTGACGGGCCACAGGGACACTCTACAGGCCAATTTTATTTATTTTTTTAAGTATGTTGATACTTCATCTTGCAACTCTGTTGCAACTAAGACAATTTCACCCACACCAACTGCTTTTGGCACCACTTTCACTGCACCCCGATACAAACACCACAGGTCAAACATTTCTCAAGATTTTCCCTAGGATCATGACATTAGGGTTCCTCCTCTTCCAATTCGCCTCACCTGCTTTTGAAATTGTAAGTTTAGCTATATTCACTCTAATGATTTAAGAAGCTGAAGCTTGAAGAATGAGAGTTCTTGCCAAACTCCGGCTACCTGCAGAGTCACCAGTTCCCACAAGTGACCACCACCAAGTTAATGGGAATCTGGTGTGAAAATCCAGTTATGGCTTCAACTGGTCAAGATGATTTAGTGGCTACAGGAAATAAAGTCAGACTTTGCTTCTGTCAGTGCCCCTAGAGGCACAGACTCCATTTGCTACAGCGGGTGGAGGCTGTGTGTTGAACACCCCCGCTGAGGACGCGCAGAAGCAGTTCCAGCCGGCGTGGTGCCAGCCCTCCTCTCTCGCCAGCCCTCCCGGCAGCTCGCTCGCGACATGACAGAATGACGTTTCTACACGAACCATGAGAGAAACCAGAGGGGTTCTGCAAAACGTAAGCGTCACTACCAATGGATGGATTACAACGCAGTGCCAATTAAAACCTAAATGCATCCCCATGGCAGAAGGTGTTTCATAGGAAACAATCAGAGAATACCGCGTGGAGAAAGTCTCATGGTGCTTGACCAACATCGTGCACCTCAAGGCGTTATTCTTGAGCTCTAGAGAACGCCACCACAGAGTGCCAATTCACCTTGACTCTTTATGAAGGCCAGGCTTAACAGGGCACTACTGAGTCTGACACATCATCTGATGGTCCTCTCAGTAGATGTTTCCTGCATCTATATCCGTCTACCTTTCTTCCTTACTCAAGGCTCTTTGGGAAAAGCCTTGCCATAGATTAAGCTATGACTGGAGGTTGGATTATCAAGGCAGGCACACACCAAATTTCCCAAGGAGATGCAGCTACCTCCATTTTAACAATGGGGGTTCTTGTTTGGGTTTTGTTTGCCACCTTTTTTTTTTTTTTTTTTTTTTTCTTTTAAAGGTTATTAAGAGAAGACTTCTGGAAAAAAAAAAAGCATTAAAGAATGGCATCAGATCTAAAGGCTGGTCTTGGAAAGCCAGGTGTAGAGGCTTCATATGGATAGCACACTCAATACTATCATGAGACAACCTTGGGTAAAACAGGCAAGCTATATTTAACATTAATGCTCCAGCAAAGCTGTTTATACTCGCACACTGTCTCACCAACTCACAGCACTGCAAACCCATCAAAACATTAAGATATTTTAATACTTCAAACCGCCTTGCTCTCCTTCGCTTCGCTGCTATGTCCTCAGCTCTCTTTGCGGTGCTCACCCAATGCATCAATTTTGCTGATAACCATGCCACGCTTCCATCATGTGTCAGCAAAAGCAAGGAGCTCTAAATTAGCACTGTTCAAGTGATTTGCTGGCTGTGTTTTATTTATTGCATTTGTAAAATAAGTAAATTACCATGGTATCCAGTTGAATGATAGAAGTTCAATCACTTAAGAAATTAGCCCATTAAACAGAGAACCGCAAGACCACAATCTCTGATTTGCTTGGAAGTGCACTTCCAACCTGATTTAATAACCTCTTTGTGTTAGTTGCTCACTTTCAAATAAGAACCGAAGGGTTATACGCTTCTGTAATTAACACAGGAAAACTGCATGGGCAAAACCATTTTCCAAAAATTACTCTGCTTCTATCTAAACAAATCTGTCGTGTTTCCCTCTGCCTTGG
This sequence comes from Burhinus oedicnemus, assembly GCA_008921705.1. Classification (NCBI taxonomy): domain Eukaryota; kingdom Metazoa; phylum Chordata; class Aves; order Charadriiformes; family Burhinidae; genus Burhinus; species Burhinus oedicnemus. The sequence continues at coordinate 265,382 of VFFE01007991.1, read as the reverse complement.
AAGGAGGCAGAAAAATGCCTCGGGAGCAGAGATTTCATAATTTCATTCAAAAGTCACCATTCATGTGTTGTGCTGTTGACAGCTAATTAAGTTCTCCCAAGGTAGAATACATGCAATGTTTTAAAGTTGCTTCCTTGTTTTAAAAATCTTGACTGATATTTCACTTGCGTATTATTAATCAAGGAAAAACAATTAAAGAGGATATTTGAGCTTGCTTAAGCTAGAACCTCAGCACCTTCTGCACCCCGTAAGTAGGTCACTAATCAGGTCTGGGCTTAATTTTTCTCAATTCTATGTCTTGGCACTGACAACTATCACCCTGGACACAAGTACTGACTCTGCAACTTGGGCGATTAGACAATAAACCCCATTTTGCTTTGTAAGGACAAAAGACATGGGAAGCTGAGCAAACGAGGCAGAAAACAGAGCACCCCTTCCCTATTTTTTCCATCGGCTTTTCCCACACTGCGCATCACCTGCCCCGAGGCCAGCGGTACCGAACTGCCTTTCACATAAAGGCCCCCCGCACTTAAAACGATTTTTTTTTTTATTTAAAATGGCTTTGAGAAAAAGCCACAGGATTTGTGCTATTAAGAGGAGAATTACAAAACCTTCCTGCAAAGTTATCGCACACAAAGGGTATTTCCTAACACAAATAGGGTGGCTACGACAACATGGTCACTTAGAGCTATTTCCAGCAGTCTGCAACATGCATTGCAAAGGCATGACAAAATAAAATCTGTTCCCACAAGTTCACCTCAATAAACACATCAAGTTAAAGCAATTTGGAGAGGCTCATTTATTCCTTCGTATTCCTATGACCAACACTATTTCATGCTTAATACATGGTGCGGCTATTAGAACAGCCGATACGTATTACCAGCTAGATGCAAGTAGACTAAACTAAAATAATGATTCAAGCAAATAAACATTTCAAGCCAAAAATCACTGGACACCTGAAAGCAGCCTTCAAAGCACCATTTGTCAGATATATCTACTTGGCTGTTTTTAGAAACGTATAGAGTGAAGAGAAAATATAGTGAGCCACATCTCAATATAAAAACACCAAAGCATTATCACAATAGCATGTCCACAACAGTTATTGCAGCAAAGTGCCTTTTCTTCATCTTCTGGAAACCCATGTAGATAATATTTCAACAATAAGCACACATTTCTCCCTGTGGTACAGACACATACAAAACGCATTAGGAGCGATGCCAATAGCTGAAATGCTTTTCTCAGTGGCTCTATTCAGGCGAGCGCCTTGCAGGTGCTGCAGCGCTTTCTGAATCCAGCTCCAGCGGGAGCTCCAAATCAATACGGCTCCTCGGCCATCATCCAGCCTAACTAAATCACTCCAAGGGCAAGCCCTGCTGAGTTATGTGACCATTTCTTCTCCCGCCTCACCGACAGCGGCGTGCCATAAACCAATTCCACTCAAGGTAACCCAAGCTCAGGGGTGAAATGGAGCACACGCGAGCCACAAGGCGAGATGGGCACGCGTTACGGATCACATGCCACAGGAAAAAGCGGGGTGAACAATGTCACACTGGGTCAGGAGGGTACGGGCAGCAGGAGTCACCCATGCTGGCCCACCCTTTCCTCTCTTGCCAAGCGACCTTGCCTTCCACGCTTGCTGGGTCCAAAGGTAGATCCAAGCAAGGAGAAGATACAGGTCAGCCGCCTCTGCCAGAGCGCCACACCACGTCACAGCTTCTGCAAACGAAAATAAATCTGTTTACTTTCCCAAATCAAGGGAACTTTATGTCCTCTTTGTGGCAAGTTATTCAAAGATGGTTTTCACACCAGCCTGTCAAAGAGAATTTGAGGTTTGTGGGTTGTGCGGCAGGAGATTTTTTCGGGTAGCTGGTGGAAGTGATTGGGCTGGAGGTTGTTTTTGAAGTTCTCTGATTTGCTCAGATTTCCCCCGAAGTGACCTACAAAAGCAAAGGGGAGAGGGAAGAACTTGTGCTTATTTTCTCTAGTTTACTGCTGTCAAAGACACCTTAAAAGCTTTCAGAGATATTTTTCCTCTCTTTTTCTTTCTCCGTGTTGTAAATTCAGGTCATGCCTGCATTTGAAGATTATCAAAAGGCAAACTGGAGAAACTGTCTTCTCTACAAAAGCAGCAGAGGCTACGCTTTGATGTCCTGGGGGCTTCACCGGCAGCATCACCCCCAGGAGCACCCATTGTCCCAGCTCTGCTGAAACAACACAAACCAAAGAACCGATAATCTGCCTCTCAAACAGGCAAAAACCACAGGCAGTGGGGATTGCTGGCACCTGGTGAGGATCAGAAGGGGGCGGGGGGGGAGCCATTTGCTCTGGGCTCAGCAGCCTCCTATTTGCCTTAAATGCACAACTCTGCATCCAGGATGTCACAGGACAGCCTGGGTAGAGCCCATCCAGTTAGCTTTGGCATTCCTTGCATTCCAGGTACAAATCCCAGAGGGTAACAGCAGTCTCCAATTGTAATCAAGGTGCGCTAGCCCAATTCAAACACGGAGCAAGGACAAAACCCGCTTACGTCCATGAGAAAGGCACAAAATGGAAACAGGGATGGCTCTAAACCAGCTCTCCATGACGAACCTTCCGCCTCTCCGACGCGCTGCAGCCGGCCAAGCCCCGGCTGCCGGGAATTCCGCAGCCGGGTCGGCTCAATGATGCGCAGAGGACACTCCAGCCTGCCTTTCATGTCTTCTCCTCTGTGCTGGGGACAGAGGATGTGGGAATTCTTTACCCTGAAAATACTCCATTATTTTAATAGGATTATGTTTTAGATTGACAGTGTTTAGAACAGTCCCTTGGATTTATTAGCCTGCCAGCACTCCGGCTAAGTAATTTGAATGCAAAGATCTCTTAAGTAAGTAACTGGCAGAGAGTCAATTCCCACCCTCCATAGTTTTAGGCACAACGCTAAGTTTTGGAAATGAGTTCCTGAACTCAGCAGTAAAATGCCTAATGCAGCCTTACACATCTAACCTTTCCTACATATTTCTTCCAATGACGTTTTTGACTGTTGTTACAGACACACAAACACAAGGGCAGAGGAGCTAAAAACCGCAGATTAATCCTCCCTCTTCAAACAACCCATGTTAAGAATAAACCAAGTCATAAATTATCGGAACGTGGAGTCCAAAGTGACATGGACTAGCGCAGCTCTTCTGCACAAGAAACAGTGTATGGCACAAAGCGCCGTGCATTTAAACCTAGAACTGGCATTGCAGAGGGACATGTTCATTTTTGCAGGGTCAGGCTATTTACTTGAGGGGGAAGGGAATTAATAAAAAAGTCCTAACTGGTATTTACATAAAGCTTGACACACTCAAAGCCCTGTGCAAACACTGATCCTCACCAGCCCTCTTTCCGCATCAAAGAAACCTCTGACATCGGTGCTGGCGGTGGCACAGCTGCCCCAGCTCACCATACATCAGCCCCACCTCTACCACCGTACGTTCCTAATTCCCCCTGACCACCCCCATTGCAAAGGCACCCACTATAACGAAGGAAAACAAATCTAGATCGTCAAACAGCCGCACGACCAGCTCCCTGAAAATGCCGCCAAAGCCACTGCTAAACCACCCAGCCAGAGCCCAAGGAGCCGGCTCCTTCCCTACGGCAGGAGCCAGAGGAGGGGAATCCAGGCCTGTGGAAGAAAACAGCAGGTTTCCAGCACACTCAGTTCAGCTTCCCTTCAGAGCCAGGTAGGAGCAGCCACCACGTCCTCCTTGCAGGATTTTTGGCCGTCAGCTCTGGCCCTGAGCATCTCAAGCAACGACATTTGACAAAGACGCTGGGGAGTAAGGAGGGGGTGCAGCGGAGAGGTTGTCACTGTTGTGACCGCCATGTATTTACCTTTAGTTTTTGAGGTGAAACACTCCCGGCGAGCTGGACCAGGTCTGTCCTGATGGCACTGGCTCAGGAAGGGTGCCGCAGAGCCGGCAACGGAGGCAGCTGAAGGCTGCACACCGTGCCCAGCAGCTCCCACCCACCGGACAGGCTCCCCACCAAGCCCCGGCTGCACGCTGCTCTGCCCAAGGATGGGCCAGGAGGGCGAGGGGCTGTATCTGCAATGGCTGCTGCCACCTCCTCCAGGACCAGGGGGCAGAGAACTGGGAAGGTTACACAAGCTGGTAGACACCAAGAAGTCCACTGGATTGGAAACGAGAGCACCCGGGGTAAAAACGCAGAAAAATCTCTAAGCAGAGTGCTGCCAGCGCTCCGCAACCCTCCGCTGCTGGCTACCAACATTTATGGACCCTCTCACCAGCACCTTGCCCCTCGGCTGCCTCCCACCGCAGAGCAGAGCTGGCCATCGGGCTTCTCTGGGACAGGGCTCTGCGCAGGAACCCACGGGCTGATGAGCCACACTGCAGGTGTCCGACTCCACATTTCCAAGCTTTCGGATGAGAAGACCGTATCCAAAGACTGCAGCGGGCACTGGCAGTCCTGTCATCTCCCAGGGGTAAGGAAGCGCCTTTCCCAGGCCACCCTCTAGCACGCCAACCTTCTGAACATTGCCAGCAGCAGCAAGGCTGCCAGCTCCTCCTGAAGCCTTTTCTGAGCTTTTTCCCTTCAAATTCAACTTCCTGGCACCCCAGGTTGCGAGATACAACTAAGATAGGGGAAAAGCACGTCACCCCTTCCAAAGGCTGCAGCACTTCTGAAAAGGCAATTTAATGCTCGCTTTGTGTTCAAGCTGGGGGAACCAAACAGAGGAAAAGAAACATGTACAGGCATTATCACGCTGGCCCGCAACCAAAAAGGTAATTAAAAACCTCCCCCTGAACAGGTGGTCAACAAAACCCACTATTAATGCCTCCGATTGCCAAGCAAATGTCTCTCAGCACACTCGCTGTCGCAGCGAGTCCCTGGGAGGCGAAAGCGTATTTCTGTGCTCCAACACCTGGCCCAGAGCAAAGTCACCATCGATCCGCCGCAAGCATGGCGATGGGGACAGCGTGCCGGCCACGGGGCTACCGGAATGTCTGGCCGGGGTGCGGAGGAGCCCGGGAGGCAAACACACGGCCAGTCATTTAGGGAGCAGAGGATCAGTGCAGCCGCCTCAGGAACCCATAAACTGATGCTGTAGGAACTATTTTCAGCAGACAACATGCTACACTCACGTGTAGCAGAAAACAGAAGACACTCAAACAGCCTCAGAACTGCTCGCCAAGATAAAAGAAATGGTGGTCCGAGTCACACTCCGTGGCTATGGAGCAGTAAGTGGTTTGATTCACGGCAAAGCCAGTGTCATTACAATACTCCAGCTTTTAAGGAAGAGGTCTGTTATAAAAAGATTGCTTTTGCCATGAAATTTAGCTGGAGATACATTTTTTTCCTTGTCGAGTGTTGCAAATTGTCCACATAATTTTAGGCCTCTGTAATAAACATCCTGAAAATACACCCTTTTTCAGCAAACCGCACTATCTGGACTGATGTTTGCTGAATTCCTGTGCCTCCATGCCGCAGTCGATGGAAGGGGAACGCTTGCTGGTGGTGCCCCGCACTCCCAGCCCTGCCGTGTGCTGCCCAAATCCCACCCAGCAATCCTACAGCCGGCACCTCTTCAGCAAGGAGCATTTAAACCTAAGAGCTGGAAAACTTAAAAACACAAAACCTGTTCAGGACAGCTCAGCACATGCAAAGGCTGCCAAGGAACACTTCGGGGTCCCTGTAAACGGAGGATTTGCAAAACTAAATTAGAAATTATCTAATACATCTGGATCCTATCTCAGAAATAAAGATAATCTCTTTCAGCTCCCTTTTTATTATCTTTGGTGCTTATATCGGGAGGAATTTGATTTGTTCAGACGGATTTTTTTCAAAGGCAGAAGTGTATTTTATTCAAAAAATGTCACCTTTTAAGCTTGCCCAGTTTTAAAAGCAAGTTTATAACTGATATTAACCTTGCAAGCGTTTCGATCATTTTTTCTGCCATTTTTCAAGGGGTCAAATTTTCCTACGGAACGGGAGCTTTGTGCTGCTGCCTAGAGAGTGTGACACGGGCAGTTAAGCTGTACTAAACACCTACGGATACCTCATGCTTCAGGGTGTCTTCACCCCTCACGGACTGGGGCACTTCTTTTAACCGTGGCGACTAATTAGCACTAAGTAAACTCAAGGCACTGAAAGAAATCCTACCACACCTCTACTGAAAGTCCATGTATTTTAATAATCCTCCTACAACTTCATGCCAGGGCCTTCTCTTGAATAGTAATCTTAGCAGCTTCAGGAATTGTAAATATCATTATCCTGAACCTGGAACTGCAAAGAGTAACAGTGGGACTAGAAAACAGAATCAGGAGAGAACTTCTCCACTGCAAAAAAATTAAATAATGCAGCCTGCAATTAGATGTAGTTTCTCTTCTGTTCCAATCCCGTTACACAGAGAAATAACTTTCAAAAAGGACACCAAGTGCCTTCTTCCTGTGAAACTTTATATTTCAATATGAGCTCAACAATTGCAACTGAAACTTTCCCCCCTCTAGTTTAGCCATCCATTTATCATTCATGCAGAAAGCTGTTGAAGAGCTACCACAGAACTAGATTTCCCACTCAAATTAAGGAATCTCCACGTCCCAGGAGGATATGGGGAAGAACCAAGATCTACAAGGCTAGAAGATGCACGGGAATGTGACTACGTCCCAAGACAGACTTTGAATCCCGCATTTCGTCTTCTCACCTGTGCGCAAGCAGAGGCCAAGCCAGGCCACTGGCCTGGGCAGACGCACACAAAGGGACATGCTCAATGGAAAATAGCGTGCTAAGAATACTCACCCTACTTTAGAGAAGATCCCCTCCAGAAACAAAATTTAAGGCATGCTAATCTCCAGTGTTTCCTCTGAAAGAGCTGCCTTAACCAACTGGAGAACCTTCATCATGTCAACAGCAGCAATGAACATGTCTCCTACCAGCCTAGCATGTGTCCAGTGCTGCAGCTGCCAAGCAGCTTGCCTCTTCATATGTATTTACATGCATATACACGTATCCATCTGCTGAAGAAACAGATAAACTTGTAGGTTGTTCCCACAACTTAGTGAGGTCATAAAAAATACACACATAAGCCACCGAAGAGCGGCGTACCGAATGTAAAGCTTAGTCACTCATGATAAAAATACTCAAAGTCCCTTCCTAAAACAGCTGATGAACGGTCTGTGGAAAAAAAGGCAGACGTGACAAGCATGAGATCACTGTACTCCCAAATCATACGCTCTTACGGTAATGCACTGCTTCGTAAGAAAACAGACCCCACCTGCCCAAGGGCAGATCTCCCGGCAAAGCAAAGGGCCCTTGTCAAAGCCCCCAAGAGCAGCCTGGAACGAGCACCAAGCCCATGTCAAGAGGAGACTTGGTCAACTTCTCCTAAGGTAACCCAGCTTCCCTCAAACAATGGTGCTGATGTCCAACCACCCGTACCACACCGTAACACTCGTTAGGGGAAACTGAGCTAACAGCTTGGAAATCCTACATCATCAGATGATGACACAGGACTTGAGTCCCCCGTAACAGAGGGGGCAAGAACGCTTAAGAAGACTTAGTTGAATATTGCAGCAACCCAAAGCTATGATCTTTATTGCTTTCTAAGGAAAATACTAAGAGCAACTGGCAAAGCTTGATAATGCTTAAGCCGCTGCACGGTATATTAATGCCTCCAATGAAACTAAGGTTCTGCCAGCCTTTAAATTACAGCTGTGTGGCAGAAACCGCTGCACTGCCAAACAGCGAGAAGCACAAACCAGCCTATCGAGCTCTAATCCGATAAGTAAAGCAACACAATGTCACTCCCCTTCAACACTTACAGTTCAGAAAAGAGTTTGCCTTACTTGAGACTAGAAATATTGCAGCTGGAAGTATAAAACATACCCACTACCGAGTTACCCGCAACTCCGGGAACACCAGCACAGAGCCATCGCTTGCTCCACATGGAAGAGCCTGGCTCAAGATTTACTTAACACTGGCATCTTACCTACGTCAACAAGCAAAGCCTTCAACAGTCACCACGCAGAAGCTTTGTGAAAAATACCTTATAGAAATGCACATATTAAGGCTACAGGCCACTGGGTAGCTGCCAAAAATGATGGAATACAGTATAGTTTACTTATTTCTTTTTAATGGCTCCAACATTCCACCTGAAAAATGGGTCCTGGAGCTACATAATTGGGGATAAAAATTAAGCGACAGTTGCCATTTGTCACTACAGAAGCTGATCACACACATTTCTCATAAAATCATGCAGCGCACAGCTGATCCTCGAGTTCCCCCATCCTGAAAGAGAGCGAAGAGGCACTGCGGAATAAACATCTTAATTGTAAGAATAATGTAGTATAAAAGTATTTTACTATATGCCAGTACAAACGTGCTTTTTAAACAAAGTACGACGGAGCTTTGTGTTTCGCATTCTGCTCTGAACATCGCCGGAGCACGCCCCAGTTGCAGGCTCTTGCCTGACCCTTAACCTTCTCAGAAGGCACCAGAATAGTTTCTCAAATTTCATCCCATTTCATGGTTTTACTGCATGCCTCCCTTCATCCCTTTTTCCTTATGGTCAACGGGGAAAAATTCCATGTTAAAAATAGAAGGAGCTTCTCCCGACACCACCGTTCTTGTACCAACACCAGGAACAACCCTAAACCCTCACCTGGGCAGGCTCTGCCAAGCACGCGGTGGCGGCGGAAGGTGCCCTGCGTAATGCTCACCCCTGGACTCAGCGTGGGGCATAGGAAGCTTCTCCTGTCCCTTCCTTCCCTGGCCTCATAGCAATGCCAGAAAACATGAGGAGTCTTTCCTTTTTCCTGCCAAATGAATTCCCAGAGACTTCCACAGGGCCAGCCCTGTTACCTGAAGAAGTGATTTCAGGCTTCCACTCCCATCACTTGAGCCCACCTCTACGTCAGACCTGCCACCAAAAAAGGTCATTTAACACCGTGTAATATGTAAACAATTTTCCAGGGAACTGGAGCAAAGGGAGGGGAACAAAACAACCGTGTTTCACGTGCAGATTTCCCTATGCTATGAAGGCATATTTTCATTTTGTTCCCACACAAATATGCCAGCACCAGCTCTCCACTGGGAAGTTACGCCTTTATCTCTTCATTCGCCTCTGTTTGTGCTCTCAAAG
>VFFE01007991.1:232145-253837 GCA_008921705.1 Burhinus oedicnemus | reverse complement strand
TTGGCTGTCCTTGGTTGCCATAGCAATAAGTATAAGCCAGAGCCTCTCTGCATACCGTTCCTTGGCATCAGCCATAAACATGGGTCTTATCACTCTGAGAACGAACGGTTTCCTGCACAACATGCTGTTAATTTCAGCAGTTAGAAGAGGCCCAGCTAACAAGCAAAGTTACTGAACAAAACTGGTCCTGCTTTACCTCAAACCAGGACACACTGGCATCTTCCCTACGTCAACAAGCAAAGCCTTCAACAGTCACCGCGCAGAAACCTTGTGAAAAATACCTTATAGAAATGCACATATTAAGGCTACAGGCCACTGGGTAGCTGCCAAAAATGATGGAATACAGTATAGTTTACTTATTTCTTTTTAATGGCTCCAACATTCCACCTGAAAAATGGGTCCTGGAGCTACATAATTGGGGATAAAAATTAAGTGACAGTTGCCATTTGTCACTACAAAAGCTGATCACACACATTTCTCATAAAATCATGCAGCGCACAGCTGATCCTCGAGTTCCCCCATCCTGAAAGAGAGTGAAGAGGCACTGCGGAATAAACATCTTAATTGTAAGAATAATGTAGTATAAAAGTATTTTACTATATACCAGTACAAACGTGCTTTTTAAAGTACGACAGAGCTTTGTGTTTCACATTCCGCTCTGAACATCGCCGGAGCACGCCCCAGTTGCAGGCTCTTGCCTGACCCTTAACCTTCTCAGAAGGCACCAAAATAGTTTCTCAAATTTCATCCCATTTCATGGTTTTACTGCATGCCTCCCTTCATCCCTCTTTCCTTATGGTCAACGGGGAAAAATTTCATGTTAAAAATAGAAGGAGCTTCTCCCGACACCACCATTCTTGTACCAACACCAGGAACAACCCTAAACCCTCACCTGGGCAGGCTCTGCCAAGCACGCGGCGGCAGAAGGTGCCCTGCGTAACACTCGCCCCTGGACTCAGCGTGGGGCATAGGAAGCTTCTCCTGTCCCTTCCTTCCCTGGCCTCATAGCAATGCCAGAAAACATGAGGAGTCTTTCCTTTTTCCTGCCAAATGAATTCCCAGAGACTTCCACAGGGCCAGCCCTGTTACCTGAAGAAGTGATTCCAGGCTTCCACTCCCATCACTTGAGCCCACCTCTACGTCAGACCCGCCACCAAAGAAGGTCATTTAACACTGTGTAATATGTAAACAAGTTTCCAGGGAACTGGAGCAAAGGGAGGGGAACAAAACAACCGTGTTTCACGTGCAGATTTCCCTATGCTATGAAGGCATATTTTCATTTTGTTCCCACACAAATATGCCAGCACCAGCTCTCCACTGGGAAGTTACGCCTTTATCTCTTCATTCGCCTCTGTTTGTGCTCTCAAAGGAGGCAAGGAAGTATGGTGAATACTTACATATTTCTTTTTCCAATCACAAAGCATCCCAAAATAAACACGAGAAGGCTCTGAACCACAAAATATTCTTAAGTACTTGACACTGAGTTCCCTCTTAGAACTACACAGATTGCACATTCACAGAACACTGTAATTCTTCGCACATTTTCCAGGCCACATTTCCAAGAGTTTGCACAGTTTATTCCAAAATATTGTGCAACATATACCACTGAAATAATCAACTGCTTGGCTGGACACACAAGATTTGCTCATTTTCTCTTTTCAGTCCAAGTTTCAGGTGACGTTTCTACACAATTTTTTCAGCCAAACCAACAATAAAACCATTTCCTAAATCCCTTAAGAGTCTCAACTATTATCCGCTTCACACTGAGCATCAACTCTAGAAAACTTGTTCTAGGAGAGTCTATCAGAAGCACCTCTGTTAAAAGTCAACTTAATTCTTCCAAACTCAACTATAAGAGATCTCCAGCCTCACGAGGAGGGAGGGGAATTTTATATATATATAAGTGTATATACATGTGTATCTCTCCAGGTTGCTCCTGTTTCAAAGGAGCTTTGTCTTTAATCCCGAAGGACCCTGGGCTGCACTCAGGCAGAAGGCAATGGCCAACTGGTATGACCAAACAGTGATGTTTATATGGTCTGTAGACTTGCTGGTCAGGCTCAAGCCAGAAAGCTCTAAGGCAGAGATAGAAAGTTCAAAGATATTAAAAGAGACTGTTTGGAGAGGAGACGGGCCTCGGGAGCTCCTCGTGCGAAGGCTGCGGCATGAGCTTGTGTCCAGCAGGCCCTGAAGAACCTGTGGAGGGAGGAGCAACGTGCTGCAGAGGTACCAGCTGACGGGAAAATCATGCATGGGGCTTCCAGCATCACTGTGGGGAACCCACTCATGGGGCTGAGAGCCTGGACACCGGCTTCGTGAGCTGCAGTGCCACGGCCAGGAGACGTTGGTGAGCCATCACAGCAAGCCCTGGTGCCCAGAGCAAGCACGCTGTACTGAGACCAGACCCTGGTGAGAGGGCACCGAGCCGCTGACCCGGGTGGCAAGTGCTGTCAAACACTTCGCCTCAGCAGCATTAGCAGCTATGACCGCAGGGCTGGTTTGTTTTTATGTACAGAGGTTTACTACCACCTTATAAAAGAAGGATTTCCAGAAGGCAAATGGACCGATGTCTCAAAATAGAGTGTTTACATTAACGCTTGGCAAGCAAAGCCCTGCAAACATAGATGAATAGAGATAAACTATAAAAACACCACGGACATTTACTTGCTGGAATAGTAGCTTGTAATCCAATTTCAAGTCCTTCTGCCAAGTGTTACACACAGCATCTTTGTGTATGATGATTCCAGCCCTCGTCCCCCACCGCCCCTCGGTGAAGATTAGCCAACGAGAAGAAACGGCAATTCAGAAAGAATGCTCCACCTAAAAAGCCATTTAAATGGGAAGTGATGATCTGGCTGTATCGAAACCCACCATCCTTCCATTTGTGGAAACATTAAAAGATCAGGAAAGGGCAATAAATACTGTCTGAGGAGCAAACAGGGATGCCGCAATAAGGGCGGAAAAACAAACCTTTCTGCACCTTTCTGTTGTTAATGGAGAACAAAGAGCCTTTCCCGACATTTGAAGCGCTCACTAGAGCCTTGCTGATGGAATTACTGCCTTGTAATTAAACTCGTCTGCCTGTTTCACACGCAATACACAAAGAGCAAAGTTGCATCAAGCGAGACAGTTTGAGCCGGCTTACCCCAAAGGGAGCGGAGAGGGCACTGTGCATGGCGGGGTCGCCACAGCAACGCCACTGCCGGAGCCAGGGAGCTCCACCAAGAGCTCACCGGCACTGCAAACACAAGCTGGTAACGCTCATACTTCCAAAAATCTTCATAGAGCTTTAAGCAGGGGAGAGCGAGGAAGACCAAACACATGGTTTCACAGACCGGTGTGTCAACCAGCCACCCCTGGAGGGGAAAACTTCTAGAGGCGTTTTTTCTGAGCGCCCTGCAGTGGGAGCAGAGCCCAACAGCCAGCCCTTCCCCAGCATGGCTCAGAACACCCAGCGTACCGGAGCGGTTGGGTTGGCACGGTGTGTCCCGGGAGCAGCGGGCGCAGCCTCACGCCTGGCTGCGAGGAGACCTGGCGAGCCAGCCCTACCGGCTGGCTTCACCCTACAGCTTTCCTACTTTTGGAAACTGTTCTAATGGCCCCTATTACGCTGGGGTTTGGTGTTTTTAACACACAAAGGTACATTTTTAAAACTTCTATCTAATTTCATCTGATGCATGGGAAGAATTCTTTGTCCATTTGATTTTAGTTTGGCACAACATGGGAAAGATCCATAATTCAGTTAATCACTCATCACATAAACAAAGAAACCTCTTGAGAGCCAGAGAGCAACATGTACATGTATTTGCAATGCATAAGAGGATGTGGTTTTTTTTAATGGTAACAATGCAATCTATTCAGAGTGAAGAGTCTGCGAGGCCAATTAAATACTTCGGGTTCCATAATTATAATTGCAGTAATGAATGGAAAGGAGCATTACAGCTCGCACAATGCAGTTCCTGTTCAATTCAATGATTCAGTTCTTGTCTGCTTTCAACTAACCTTTTGTGTCTCTTCATATCAGATCCTGCAGATTACTTTCAGAGTATAATAAAAATATCCCCAAATATCCCAGGTAATGTAATACATTAAACATCCTTTGACTATGCCTACACGCAATCTACAGAAGGGATTACGCACTAAATGGATAATGTCCGTATTTATTAGTTTTAGACATTAATGAAAATTCAGAGGGGCTCAGGCCACCATCTGAGCACCCTGGCAATCCCACAATGATGGGGGAAAGCCAAAACCTGATCTCCTGGGGTTTTTTGAGGTTTTCTCGCCCGTTAAAAAAAGCTCCTCATGATCACCCCTTGCCTGGGAAGGCGGTTTGAGTGAAGGACTCCTCTACCTCATCCACTGCCCTGCAGCTTTTATCCACTGCGTGTCTGCAGAGATCAGCCTTTCGCAAGGGAAGAGTTACTCCCAAAGGAGTTAACCCAAAACTGCTCCGTTCCCACTTGGAAACGTAAGATGTATCTTTTTGTTAGTTGGTTTTGTTTGGTTGGATTGGGTTTTTTTGTCAAATATTCTTACAGTTCCCCTAATCTCGATGCCTACAGTTTGCTGCATTCAGTATCTTTTGAGAATGAATCACCTTACAGGAATCCCTTAACTTTTGAGTATTTCCAAATATACCAGAGCCGAGGTAGATTTTCTTCCCCAGAGAACTACCATCTTTGGTAAACCTTCCCCATGATCTCTCACAGCCAAGATGTAGTATTTGGCATACAAATGGTTTTTTATATCCCCTGACACCCCACAATCGTAATTCCCTGACAGCTGGCCCATGGGTGTCCGAAGGGAATGAGGCGTCATAGAAATGCCGAGGGAACTGGCTCCATCCCCACCCTTTTTCTATCATTCCTCCATTCTCAGGTTGCATCCGGAGGTTTTCCCCCGCCACCAGCAGGGATGTTGTTGCTCTGGAGCGGGCCAGCAGGCAGAAGGCTGGGCAAGCATGAGCGCTGCGCCGCACCGGGCTCGATGGTGCGAGAGCCATCGACACATGCCGCCATCTGCAAGGCAGGAGGATGGGAAGGAAGCAGAGACCGTCAGCGTTTGCACCAGCAGTGCAGGACCTCAGGCTTTGGAAATAAGGTATACGGACCATGCAGGGAGCACGGGAGCTTATTGCCGATGCCACAGTGGTTTCAACCTGGTTGGAAAACCTGCAGCTGACACCGCCCCCGTGCAAAGCTCCCACAGGCACCTTGCGCCTGTGAAGGAATTGCAGTTTCTCAAGACACCCGCAGTGCGCTGTTCCTCCGTCTCCCAGATTTAAAGACTGCTGACCAAGGCTATAACCAACCTTCTCCTTCACCCTGAACCAATTAGCACAGTCAAATATCTCACCCATTAGTCTCATCTCAGTGAACACCGCGCTCCCGAAGCGGGCCAGGCGGCTGCGACCAGAAGGACTCAGTGGCAGAGAAGCACAACGATGCCGGAAGAAATATTTCAGTTTTCTTTTTTTCTTTAAAAATACATTCATCCTGCCACAATTTACTGAAAAGGATTGCTTCCTTGCTCCCCCCAACAGCTATGAATCTCTTTAGAGAGAACATTACATTACACCCATAATAGGTTTATGCAACATAGTACATATTTGATATGTTAGTCATGTCTCCAAAGCATTCTTTCCTTCATTTCCTAAGCTTCAGAGAAGCTCGTTTTCCCTGAAAGACAAAAGGGTTAATGCTGGGCCAGAGCTGCACATGCACTAATTTCCTCATTTGTCTCGAGGAAAGGAAAACAAGAGATTTAAGCAAATCCAGTTTTATGAATTCAAAACTTCAGACACTACTTGCCAGACAGCAAAGCAACATCCTTCATAGATTCAGAGAGGGAAAAGGTAATTTTTTTGATGGAAGGCGCAAGAAAGGCAGATCCTAATCTGGGCAAGTGAAAAAAAAAAAAAAAACAAAAAAACCACAAACTCTCCTCGTCTACAACAAATGGGACCTGGAGTACTGTGGCACTACAGCGATTTATTACAAACCTGAGGAGACAACAAAATCCACCTCCTTCCTTAGGATTAAATCCAAGATGCTTTTGGACTGTCACTGCTCATCAGAATCTACTCTGAAGATCTAATCGCCTTTGCCAACACAAGCCCTGTGCATCGTGGCAAAATAAAAACACTAGCTGGCCCTCTTACAGGATTTCTGCTTTCTTTTCTCACTGCGACAGATAAATATTCCCTATGCACAGCAGCACACTCCAGCCACAGCTCGGGCCAGAACATGGAGTTTCACCCCCAGCTCCGCCAGGGCTGCTCTGGACAAGCGTGGCCAGCTTGCCTCTCGGTTCACGGAAGATCATGAAAAAACAGCTTTTAGAAAACCCTCCAAAAACCACTGTCTGCCCCCAGAACTTCAAGAAACCCAACCAGGCATCACATCAACCTGAGCACATCTTCCAGTTACCTACATTTACAACTGGGTTTATTTGCCTTCAGTATTTTTCAGAAAGAGACCAATTAAAAGAAGTCTCCCCACCCTCGCCTGGTTGAGGCTGGCTCATCAAAGACCACAAGGAACTCTGTAAGATCACTAATTACTCAGCTTTCACACTTACCGCCTTCTAACGAATGCAACTCAGAGAATTTGTCATCCGGAATTTAACAAGACTCACCCACAGCCGCATGCAGCGGTGTATTTGCCCGTAATTATCAGGGACCTGTAAAACTCCACAGCTGCCACAGCCTGGTCTGAGCACGCACGGACACATTAGTTGACATTTCCTGTTGACTGAATTAGAGCATCTTTTAACGAGGCTCACTACAAAATCATTTTAAATACATTTGCTCATGTCAACATCAATGTACTCAGCATTATCTACCAATTAGTAAACCAGAAAGTATTCTTTAGATAATCTAAAATCTCAGTAAAATATTCGACGTGTCATTCATTTACTACAAACTGCCCTATAAAAACAAATTACTGGAACCAGCTGTCACAAAGCAACAAGTGTCTAAGGACAGAACGCTTCTTAAACCTAGGGCTTTCCACAACGCGCCCAAGGCACCAGCGTTAACACTGATGTCACATCTCCATCTCCTGCCGAACTTGGCCGTTTCACGTGTCGTCCATGTCCCGGAGGAGGGGTGAAGCCACCACAGGCGTTCTCACCATCAGGAGGATGCAGATGGCTCCGTCCGGGAGCACAGAAGGATGTACCGCGGGCAAAGGTGAGAGCTGGGGAGGGTTCGCCCTTCTGAAGGATCCAACCTCTGGGCTTTCCCCTCCCAGCCCCTTGGAAGCATCCCGGTGCTGAAGACACAGCACAGTGAAGGATGACCTGAATCAGGCATCTTCGCAGGTGTCCAGTTAGGGAAGTCTTGCCCGCCTTTCCAAGCTCATTCGAGATTGCCAGATTAAGCGGTGGGAAGGTATTTTCCACTAGATGAGGCTGGCAGGGATCTCGACCGGCGCTTTCCTTCCAAGCCAAACCCAGCAGGCCAGTGCCAGGGCTGCAGCTCTGGTGGGGCACACCGCCAAGCCCAGCCCGGATCTGCTCCCAAAGGACGGCCAACCCAGCTGAACCCCCGGCACCAGCCTTCAGGCGAGCTCCCCCAATGCCCACAAGTATCGGACACCAGAACCAGCCTGGACAGGCCAATCCACCAATTCCCTGCCAGCAGCAGAGCCATAAGCATCAGAAAAAGGAGGAGAGTCCTCCTTTTTCTTTGCCTTTGCAAAAACATGGCAAAACCTTTTTTTTTTTTTTTTTTTTTTTTAACTTGCAAGAAGAGAAAAACCTTGTTTTTCCCTAAGTTTTGCAAGCAAAGGAAGGGTGGTTCAGAGGGAGGTGGTTGGGGTTTTTTTTAATCTCTGGAGTGTGGCAGGGCAGTAAATCTTGCATTATGCTCTGAAGAGTGTCAGGTTTGGGCTTCATTTTGGTCTCCGATTAGACTCCTGAAGCAATGAATCATCCATCACCAACGCCGTTACCAACAGTCTTCCTTCGTTTTGGACTGCTTCACCCCTGATTGTATTATCAAACTCATCTCCAATCTTCCCTCGGCTCCAGGGGGCTCAGCAGACCTCCAGGCTTTTCAAATACTCATCACCCACAGAAGCCCAAAGCTCAAAAAGCAGGAGCTGCTAAGGCAGGGCAAGCTGTCCTACACAAACCATTGTTCTGATCCTGCACCACCACACTCTGCTTTTTAGGTACAGTACTTGTAAGTATTATTTGTCCCTTGGCTAATCAATTTGACAAAATTCTCTCATCTAGATTCATAGAATCACAGAATGGCTAGAGTTGGAAGGGACCTTGAAGACCATCTCGTTCCACCCCCCTGCCATGGGCAGGGACACCTCCCACTAGACCAAGTTGCTCCAAGCCCCGTCCAACCTGGCCTTGAACACCTCCAGGGATGGGGCAGCCGCAGCTTCTCTGGGCAACCTGAGCCAGTGTCTCACCACCCTCAGAGTAAAGAGTTACACCATATTTTGATAGTTCCTTCACTTAAGATCCCTGAATCCCTGAAGAAGCCCACCCACGCATTTGAGAGGACCACCTGGGAGAAGAGACGGCATCAGGGCTGTGCTTGAGCCATGATGCTTGTGCCGCATCCCTCGCTACGCCCCAGCTGGAGGGACCATCACTGCAGAGAAATGGTGGCGGTTTAGGCAACGAGCCCAGGAGCCCAAGTTCCCCCTGCCCCAATTAGCACTCTGACATCATGTACAGCCTAAGGAGCCGGCAGAAAGCTGAATGACTCTTACAAGGAATGAATCCTGCGACAGGGGCCATACCTTAAGAATGTTTAAGTATTTGCCGTGGATTCAGGCCGAGTAAGCCAGCCGCAGCAATCCGCCACAGCAAATTAATGCTACAGCAGCCCAAGAATGAGGAGGAATGTGGACACAGGCTTGAAACGCGCGGCAGTAGATGGGGAGAAAATCAACCTTTTGGATCATATTAAAATCCTGTGATCATTAGGACCTCAAGTTACTGTATGCAAATTGTGATAATTTAAAGGCTTTTATAAAATTCCTGTCCATGAATATTGAAAAATGCTTAAGTGCTAAGTTAAATGACAACATTCAAAACACACTAAGGAAATCTGATCGTAACAAACCAGTCCTATGAAATACCGTATCTATCATCAACTTTTTAATTACCAATTGATCAACATGTAGACAGTGTAATAGCTTTCAGCTTTTAATTACTGAACTATCAAAATTCCAACCAAAAAAGGAACCTCCAGAGATGAAACTGTAATGCTTGATTATTCATTGCTACATAATGAATGATTTGTTTTTAAACAAGATGTCAAGTTCCTCATGTAATCCATCTGGACGTGTGACTCTGCAAAGCTTAACACAGTCCATACTAACTACTTGGGGGTCCTATTCTCCCTTCTCTCCTGACCCCACGAATAAAGATTTTGGGGGGGTTTTCCCCCCCTTAAGGCTAAACACTCCTCAATCAAGGGGCTGAAAGGCAAGCAAACTGCCAAACCGTGCTACAAATCCAGACGAGCCATTCCGTCTCCCACCAGAGGGACAGCTTTTGCCTGGGAGGGAACAGATATTCCTTCCAACTTGTCCATACTCCCCACGAAGTGGCTCCAAACCCAGAAATACACCCAACCAAGCCACGGGCATGGAAGTGCCACTTCTCATTTCACATGTATCGTGCTGTTCAGAAAAAACAGCGCCATAAGAACTGGGACGCAACTCCCAGGTTTTCCTCACGTAGCCTAAGCTGCGGCGAGATATACACGGTTTTTAATGTTCGTAATTCCATAGGAAAGTAGAAAAGAGGCGTTTTGTCTATGCCCTAAATTCAGCATTGAGTGCACTGCAAGTAGCTGGTGGACCGACCGTACCTGCAGGTGCCGTCCTGCAGCACCCTCCTGCCACGAGGCCGCTTACCCACTCGGGACGACTGAGGAGCGTGGGGAGCTCAAGCCGCTGCCTGCAGGTCCAGGGCTTCCATCTGCCTCGCCAGTCACATCCACACTCTCCCTCCACACACAACAGGACCTGCTCCTCCCTCCCCATGTGCTTTTTAACGTCATAAGCATTACCACCTTGAAGTACCTTAAAACTTCAAATTACACCCCCAAATTTTCATATCCGTTGGCTGAATGCGCGAGACCCACAGATCCTGAGCAACGCAAAGACGTGCCTGAAGGCTGCAGAGAGCCCTCAGCAACCCACCCCTCCGGAGAGGATTCTGCCAAATCCAGGCTCTTTGCATTGGGAGAGACGTTTCCTAGAAATACCCGTTTGCAAATGCAAGGGATCTAGGCAGGTATGTAAAGCATTCGGGAAGTAATATCGTTCAACAACGGTAGCTCAAGCAGAGCATATTAGTCAATTAAAAAGAAAGGACTAGCAAATAACACGTTTGTCCCCTCAACCCCAGTGGCAACAATTAACATCCCGAGCCCCTCGTGTACAACCTTACAGCTGTTTCCTATGCATAGCATCCCCAACGACCTATTCCACATACTGGCATCTGTCTCCCCCCCTAAAAAACGGCACAAGAACCTTTCATTTTTCCTTCGTTACAGCAGGGGAACCCCAGCTGTTGCCAGACAAGCCTCCCCCAAGAAATGCACCTCCTCCAGCCACACCGAGGGTTTGGCGTGCGCACGGCAGCCGCAAGCGGGTTGCGCGCGCTTCCCCTGGGAAGCCGCTCGCACGCATCGCTTGTACACAGTCTCACGGAAGAAATTCAGTAATCAGTCCAGTAGCTGTAAGCACTTATGACAACAATATCTATCAACACTTACCATATTTACAACTAAATCATGTAAATACAAGTCAGCTCTCCTCTGCATACTGATAATCTGGACAAATGACGGCTGGGAAAAAAAAAAAAAAAAAGCCACTCTAAGAGGAGACTAAACATACAAAATCACATAAAGTGAGAAATGAATACCGATAGCACTCCAGAACTGCCGAAGGCAGTGCAACACCACGATGCTGGCGGATCCGAAGGAGGCACCGGGGGCTGCCCTGCCCTGCTCCGTGCCATACCAGCAGTGATTCACGTACAACAGCTTCCCAGAGCTTGGCCTCTCTTCTCCACAGCAGCCCTATGTTTTCCAGAAAAACAGACAACTTGCTTCAATACCTACCTGGAGCTCTTCACACTCTACTTGTCTTTGAATTCCTTATAACTCCTAGGAACCAATGTAATATGAAAAGAGACCAATTTCAGAGGTGCTTTTTTTCCTCCCTAAGATTTACCATTTTATTATGCTTATTAAACTGACAAAAATTACTCTCTAGCTGGTTCATTCAAACGCAACTTCTACAGAAGTTTAGGTGAACAATTTCCTAGATGTTTATAAATCAGCTGAGCAAGGCAAAGTTATTCTGTAAGTAATTTGATTTTTTGGCACAACAAAAACACCAAGTTATTAAAACTTTCACATTGTTCTGGATTGCATCTTTAACAGATGTCAGTTTCTTCGACCGCTACAAAGACACTGTATTAAAGCAAGGAAGAGCTGCCTTTCCCAAGGTTTCCCCAGTGAATTCAGCGACAGTTTGCGGCACAAGGTTCATTCTTTGGGCAGTGAAACCCGGCAGAGGCGGGGAACAACGCACCCCGTTTCTCCCCAACATCCCCCTCATCTGTGCACACCCGCCCACGTCCCCGTCACTCCGGTGCGAGACCCTCTTGTCCCCACGAGCAGAGAGCGCCCGCTCCATCGGCCAGCCTGCCGGGCTCTGCCCAGGACGAGAGCCAGATGATCAGGCTTAAAATAGTTTACTAATCCTCATTTATTTACCGAGAGGTAATTTCAGCTATTCCCTACTTTAGGAGAGGATATGTAAGAACGGGGCAAGGGTGGGAGAACGAGGTACCACGTGTGTAGCCCGCAGGACAGCAAGCCCCAGCCCTGCCGGCCCCGTCCGTCATGGGAACCCAGGGCAGAGGCAGAGCAAAGACCATTCCCGGAGGCTGCGACGTTTCCTGCTGGAAATCTCCACGGCATAACAACACCCGGAAGATTATGCTCCATTTTAAGGAGCGTTACTCGCACCTACCACAAGTTTCTTCTACCCTCTGGACGTGCAACGCTGTTCCACTGACACCATCCCAATGCACATGGCCGCATATTCCGAGGATTAATTCCAGGAGTTAATAAAAATGCCAGACTCAAACCAGCAACACGCCCCCATCACCCACAGACACCTATTTTCGTTCTCTTCTCCTGTCTTGGCAGCCTTGCACAGAAACCCAAGTCAGATCTTTGGGGGTGCGGTGCGCAGGTGGGGAGGAGGGGTGGCACAAAGGAAGAAGCGGTGGATTGCGAATACCATGGGAAGTCCACAAAATATTTATTCACGCAAGGAATTTCAAAAGGTCATTCTATACGAAACACTGAAATCATACTTAAGGGGAGCTCTCGCTAAAGACAACCTCCCCCATCTCAAAGAGGAATGAGATCATTAGATCTACCCGACCTCAACACAAAATTGAAAAAGTACCCCAAAAAAAGACAGCTTTATCTGACATGCCACACGCACCTTCCAGAGTTGCATTCCACAAACATCATGTTGCGTTAACATACTTGAAAACTTGAGATCCAATTTACCAAAGACAGCCTGGAGGAGAGAGTCATCATATAATCATGCATCTGAAATTCTCCCAGACTGATTTAAAAGCTACATCATTGGTTTTGCTATAAACACTCTGTTTACAAAGCTCTATATATTCCTATATAGCAATAAACGAATTGCCTCCAAGTATTTTCTATATTTCTTGTCTACAAGTTTCTCCCCCTCTCCCTGAAGATGTCCAAAGGGAACAGTGTTAATCTCCTATCTATCCCACTCTAATCTTTGCTCTTACCGAGAAAAGATGCGACTGCGCTTCACATGCTGAAGCAGCAATACCTGGCAGTTATGGATTCAGGGAGAGTGGATTAAATGTCTACGTTCTGTTAAAGCTTATATGGAACGATTAAGAATATAAGACCTGTAAATCGAACGAGCAGCTGTTGATGTGGACAGAGCTCAAAAACCTCAGCGTGGGAGTCACTTTTAGTAGTTCTGTCTACCAGGTTAATGAGTAATGTCTCTTTCAGAGCCACTTTCAGACCAGAAGCCGAGCAAGGAGGAGGAAAAATGGTCCTTAACTGTGAGCCGGCAGAAAAGAGCATCTGTGTACATGACCCTACAGATACGCATCCTAACGACACAGCACAAGTCTTCATTTTGAGCAGTGGGTAAACTGTTAGAAAATGAAGCTCAGAAGTTAAGTGACAAAGCAGAAATTACACTCAGGTTTTACACACCCAGAAGAATCTTTCCATGCATCCACGCTCCAGTGGCGACTATGGACAAGAAGCAGGAGTAGGTTTGACGGGTCCTGCCTCATTCCTACCACGAGTCACTGTAAGCATCGACACAGGCCAGGGAGGACACGCTGCTGGACCAACCACCCTGCCCCGGGCAGGGACCTGCACTTCCCTCCCAGCCCTGGCAGGCACCAGGGATGAGCATCCTCCTCCTCTACTCAACTGCAAATCCAAATGCTCCCGCTCATCAATGTAACTGAGTCGGCCAAAAAGCGCCAAGGAACCATGCGTAGTTCCTCCAGACTCTGCGTGACATGGTGAAAAACAAGGGCGGCCAAAAACTTCCTTTGCCTTGAGAACCGGAGCTGCTGTCAAGCTGACCTCAATCCTCCCCGACATGGTGGCAAGCAAGGGTTTCGCGTTGTTTCGCTCCTGCTGCACCTGTCCTCAAAAAGCAGGCTTACTCCAAACAGTGCTAAGGAACCCGAGCCGTCCTCCACAAGCTCCGTTTGACAAAGCTGCCGCTCACTCGATGACAGGCAGTGACGGGTTTGATGGTTGTCAACTGGCTTTCCACCCAACACCACGAAGCCCAGTCAGGCTGTCATCAGGAAGCGGTAACGAAAGGCGGCATCGCTCGGGATCTCGGCACCAAGCAACGTTACCACGTTAGCCAGAAGCCTTCCCCCAAGTACGGCAGGAAAAATGACCCAGGCATGAACGCTTGTAAAGAGCTGCTGACACCTGAAACACAGCGGCATGCTTTCTTGTTAAAAAGAGCTCCTGCAGTGCCTGGCAGTGCCGGTCCTCAAGTCAGCTGAAAAGAGCATCTAATTTTATACGGACTGGGGAAAGCAGGAGGGGCAACTCTTAGGAGCTTCCCTGCTTCTACGGAGCTTCTAATGTTATAACCCATGTCCATGTTAGCTAATGTGGACGAAGACATCAAAGAGGCAAGTAATGGGAGCACAAACAGATAGCCCAAATCATGTTTTCAAGCAAAATAGCTTAGAATGCAAATGCAAAACAAACTAGGCTACAGCAACAGGTTTCTAAATGTGAATATTTCAGGTCTTCATGACAACGAAACCAGTTAGAATTAGCTGGCCGACCTCAGAACCTAACTCCACGGAGTGATACAGGGTTTCTGCATTTCTCCTGCTTAAGCAACTGGGGTTTGTCCAACATCAGCCTCACCGCATCCATGGGTATCTGGGAGCAACAAAACCCCTCACCTGAAGCAGTGCTGTAAAAGACCCGATTTAGCATCTTCTAGAGCAGTAGCCCTGCAAGCAAGTCATCTTATCTGCAGCATCCAGCAAGAAATTCAGCATTGCCCTCTGCTTCAGGAAAGCAAAGAAAACAATACTTGCCATTCTTCTCCAAACCTCAACCAATTGAGCGAATCCATGCCAAATGCCTGAGCAAACACAACTGCGGAACCAAAGGCACTGCAGCTCGGCAGCTGCACGAGCAAGCGCCTGTTCCGCTGCTACAGAGCACCGCAAACACCAGGGACCAGCCAGGGTGGATGCCCACATGCCTCCAGCTGGCACCGGGACAACCCTGTGTGAAGAGGAGGAGTCTCTGCAGTTGAGCCACCAACACAAGCGGCAGCTCTTCCCCCCCAGGACCGACCCAGCCATACGATTCAATGGACAAAGGGCAGCTTTTGCCCCAAAGTTATCCCACGTCAGGGCAGTGGGGTGGGCAATAGCTTCCCAGAAAGCCACCGTGCCTTCTCAAGGCCAAGGATGTACCAGCATCACGAAGCACATTTCAGAGCAGCATTACGGTGATAAAAGGCACAGAGCAAGAGCGCTCTCTCTGCAGTTGGTTAGGGACGAATGTTCCTCTTCCCAGATACAAAATAAGGGCCAGCAGGGTAGGAGACACCTTTGGTTTTGTGTATTGGCCCAGAGGGGACACGTAATGCTCACGCTGTGCAAAGGAAGTTTTCTTTCTAGCCCCATTTTAGCAGAGCCCTGCTTCGCTGGAACCCCGGCGCCCAAGCTCAGCATCACTAATGTTTAAAAGTGTTCTGCGAGGGAAGCTGCCAGGCAGCCTCATTTAAAAACAGAAAAGCAGCAACAAGCAGTTTCTCATGCTTGATCCGATTACTCTGATCTCTCTTTTGATGCCGCAGACTCCGACTCGTATTTCTACTACTGCGGGGGGGAGCAGGGGAGGGAGGGGAATGTCACTTTGCCACTTGATATTTCTTTCTTCCCTGTCACGCTTCGGAGAAGGGATATACACTGCAGAGTGCTGGAATAAGGTGGATGAGAGCTCCAGGATGCACCCACCTCCCAGGCGGAGATGTCACGCGGTCTGGTGATACCAAGGGCCCCATCAGCCACCACTCGCAGTGACGGTGGTCTCGGACCACTCTCACTGAAGCTCGACAAGTCCTGATGCGGTCTCATGCTGTCCACAAAGAGATCATATCTATAAAATAGCATTACCGTGCTAACAAAAAGTTGTGTTCCCCCACCAAATTTTGAGCCACCATAGGTCCAAGCTCACCAGAGTCATCATGTGTTGGATCAGCCCTTGAGCGCACCTTTGTGAAGGGAGACACCACTGCCAGAGGCCACCCCAGAGAGGACCGACCTGAGAGACCTGCTGATGGCTCAGGGAATACGATGACATTTCCATGCTGGAAGCAGACCTTTGAAGAGATTATAAATCAGATTCGAGCGCTTACTAACACTGCTAAAAAAGGGCACAAGATCAAGGAGGTTCATTGGTAGCTGTAACCTGAACACAGGGCTCCAGATACCCAGCGCTTGTCAGGCCCAAGTGTAACTTTAGGAGGCAACACCGGCCCTGCGGGCGTCCCTGACTCCGACAGCTATGTCAGCACTGCCCCTGCTCCGCAGGCAGAGATCACCGTCCCCCACCACTGCCATGCTCCGCCAAGCGCTCCAGAAAACATAACGCAAGCGCCACAGCTTTGCCGTCCTACTGAAGGATGAAGCCAGTAACGCAACTGCTTAGGGCAAACTTCACAGCTGGCCTTGGCAGAGAAAGCACATTTCTCACACAACTATTTCCCACCGCCAAACACACACCTGGGTTTTACAAAGTGCTCGCCATCACGTACCAGCTATGAGCCTATTTATTCTTCAATATTTGCACTTGATTGGCGTTGCCGCTGAGGGGAGGGAGCGACACGTTGTCTAGGCAGGACCCACAAAAATAGGCAGTGCAACTTAGAAGGGGGAAAAAAAACCAAGCCAAACCCATTATGAACCTGCCAGAAGGCGGCACCTACATGGGAGACTGCCAGCAAATGGACAACACCGAGAGGCTGCCAGTGTTTATCATGACAAAAAAATACTCGAAAAAAATAAGACTAAAGAGATTTTTCAGTTAAGCTACAGCCCACAAAAGTTTTATATTTCTGAGCAAAGAGATGTGCTTAAGTGTCACTTTGATCCCTTATACTGGCATCTTAATGGGGTCTCGAGTCTTATAATAGACTCACCTTGAGAATTCAGTAAGGTCAGAATGGTTTTAATACTCAAGTCTTCAAACCACAGAAGAACGTAATCAATTAGAACCAAACCATAGGGTAAAAATAGCCTGCTGGCCCAACCCTACAAGGGGGGGACATCATTGATTTAAAATAACTAGGCGTGCAGGCCAAGAAAAGCTCCTGGCAGAACCTAGTCGAGTGTTTTAAATACAAGAAAGCACCGACCACATACGGCGGGCGAGCACGTGGTTGGAGTTCAGCACCAATGACGAGAACCACCGCTGCTGCTCCTCCTGTATTTTTATCAATCACACTAATATATTTGGAATGGGAGAATTGGGTTGACCTGGAAGTCAGGTTTCCAGGAGCCCCGCACCGCACAGCACACTCTGCAGGGCTCCCCAAGTATCTACCTCCATTGCCACACAATGACTTCAGGCGAGAACCTGATGTGCAACAGAGAAGGAAAACCAGCAAGTTCCACAGGTAACGAGCACATGTGGAAGGAGAAAAACTGTAATTATGGCAAAAGGGCTGAGTGAAAGCAGGCGGATACTAGTCACATGCAGGCAAGGGTTGTTAGCCGAGTCAGCCCGCACCCTCACGACTTGCGGCCGGGATGCTCTGTGCACTCGCAAATTAAAAACTGGAATATCTAAATTCAGACCATGGCTCAACCACAAACGCCAGCTCATCGCGGAGCAACATGGGCCAGCTACCACACGCCCGATTAACAAAGCTTTGGTTGAAGCCTCGTGGCGTTTTCCTTCAAAAAACGCCTGCCACACATGCAAAAAATCTCCTTTTCCACCAGCACGGTCCCCTCGAGGCCAAGCACACCAAAGCATCCGAGCTAGCACTGGACGACCTTCAAAGCGTTCTGCGGTGGAGCTCCCCATTAACCACAACAGCAGCTGCTAGCTGCAGCATGCAATTAAATCCCCAGGAAAGCAACTGATTTATGAAACTTAAACAAGTACATACCACTCATAATTACAACATTCCACCTAGGGTCTCTCCTTCATTGCAGGTTTCCAAACAGAGCCTCTTTATTTCGTGCTGGTGGGTTTGTACCACCAGAGAACGGCACACAATAGTCCCCGGAGAATAACCTTTTTTTTTTTCTCCCCCCATGTAGCATCCTATTTCTCAGAAGAGATACAGATTGCACGTCCAGCTTTGCTTGTGCTCTTAAACCACCACAGAAGTATTTACTTACTGGCCGGATTCCAGCTGCAGCAAAGGCTGCGGACTGGCAGCCTGTGGAGCCTGCTGAAATCCCGTCTCCCTGAGCCATGGAGGGCAACTCCACTTTCTGGATACAGGGAGCCCCTGCGCTCAAGACAGAAGTACTGCCAGATGCCATCAAAGAACAGAAGAGGTACAGGTTGCCAAAGCCCCTTTTAAAAGTATGACAATAACGCCAGTTTTTCTAGAGATCAAACAGAAACATCCAGAAAAATGTGCCTACATGCAATATCAGGAAGCATTTTTTTTTGAGCAAACGCATGCTGAGCAGCATTTAGATGGTCATCGCAAACAGAGGGCACATCCAGGCTGAAACACAGGTTTTAGTCCAGCTGGCCTCAGGCAGAGGCAGGGTTAAAAAGCTGACCCATTTCCAGTCCAGCCACAGGGCAGCGACCAGGTCCGCATGCCATCGCCCCACCAACGTGTCTTTAGTCCTGGCACGGTGCGCCAAGCAACCCGGGGTTACCGAGGCAGAGCTGTCTGGTGACAAAGTCCGCTTTATTTGCACACCCAGGACAGACAGCGAAAGACAAACGAAGTAAACAGCAAGGCAGCATCAGCACTGCAGCTGCTGATACGGCCGGGGTTCCCGGAGGAGTGTCCCCTCTCCAGCCCCTGTCGCACGGTCACCTCCATGAGACAAGCAGCAGCTCTGTGGCAAGGAGCGTCCCGGCAGGTAGTGCCCGGTGCTGGTGTCCATCCCACCAAGGGTGCCGACAGCTGCCCCCCCCCTCGGTGCAGAGCGTGCGTCGAGCCGAGCCACTTCCCAGTCTTCCCATCCCGGGGACCGCGGAAGCCTCCTTGGCAGTGGTTTCCCGGCCAGATTGCCATGCTTACAAACCTGTGCTCAACTGCCTACATGCAAGACAAATGAGCCCAAGCTGCAACCCAGATGGATTACTTTATTTACCAGCCCCTTCCTTGCAACGCTCCTCCGGCGTTCGTGTTGCACGCGGAACACAACCCTGCGTTTTTCAACGCAAGAGCTCAGCCGAGCCTGAGCAAAGCCGCCGCAGATCAGAAAGCCCTCTCGTGCTCGCATACCAAAGCTCCTTGGAAACTCGCTCCGTACTGACAAAGGAGCCCGGCCTCCCGCAGCCTCAGTGGGAGCGCCCGCTGCCTTCGGGAGGGCCTTTCTCTGCCATACAGGGCTCGTTTGCTGTCGGTGCATGGGGAGACTGCAGCCGCCACCACCTCTCGGCCAGCCCCTCGCACCTCTGTGCCTCGGCCGCGTTGCAGCCCGACGCCGTCTCCAAACACCTCCTGCGGCTTCTGTGAAAAGTTATTCTTTCTAAACTGCCAGGCAATGCTGCTCTGCACCGTTAGACAGATGCTGCGTTCCACCCCAGTGCCGACTGCCTCTCAATATTAGCCAAAATCATTCCTCAGCTCTCTCCCGACTTCGCAGGGGTGTTATGAAGTGTAATTAACTGTAAAGCATCGAGATCAGATAAAAAGGCGCCACAGAAATGCACAGATTCATCTCGAGTTACCAGCTCAGTTTAAACCAAGTCCAGGCGTTGCCCCTCGCCGTTCCAATTACCCCCACTTAAAGCCACCACGACCGGCTCCAAAGTGTGCTCCAGACTGCGGGATGCCACCCCGGCGGCGACACGGCACTCGCACCGGCGTGCCTCGGGTGGCAACCCCTATGGGAGACACGATGACAGCACTCTGCCACCACTGCCAGATGTTACTGCCACAACCCTCATTTTCTGTTCCGAGAGGAGGGAAGCTAGTAAATCGATAGCTTTGAAAAGACAGGAGGAAACGGGGGTGGGGGGGAAAATAATGAGTTCTTCAGCCTTAAGGAAATCTTGCCTGAAAGGCATTAAAGCAGGAGGTCTAGGATTTTATCCTGTGATTCACAACACAGCACCAAAACCACAAGATGGTTATCTTCTACTACCAGCGTCGCAATCTCAATTCACACTGTGCGGTGCTTTTCACCGTTGGAAAACTTCAACTGCAGAGGTCAGGCACAGTCGCTTTAACTCAGCATCCAACCCTGCTTTTGTTTCTCTTCGGCCGCTTCGCTATCCTACATCGCGTCCTTCCGCCCCTTAGCTGGGCGGCGATTAACAGGCTTTACCCTACGGGAGGACCATCCCAGCCTCGAGTTACAAACTGCTCCCACAGAAAAGCACTGGAAATGCGAGGCGTCCAGAGTCAAGACAGCAAAACAAAGAATGAAGGCGGCTCTGCTGCAACGGGGCTTTTGGTTTTAATCTGGCTTTAAGCCACAGGGTCTGCTGGTCAAAGCGGTGGGCAATTCGCTACGCTACCAAACCTGCGACACCAAACGTGAATTCCACAGAAAGCACCTTGCGACGAAACATCTGAAAAACTAGGAGGGAACACATTAAGTACACAAACATCTGGGCGCCTGCTGCTCGGCGCACCGAGGCTGCGCGAGCGTTCCCCCTGCCCGGCAGCGGCGAGAGCCGGCCCCGGTGGCTCCTTTCCACGGCTCCCCTCGAGGGCTCGGCCGCCCTTCAGGAGCCCCGACCCCAGGGGAACGCACCGCGAAGGCAGGGAGTCCCTCCCGCCGCCGGAGCCGGCCTTCGGGCGGCAGCCCCCGGCCCCCTTCCGAGGACGCCGATCTCTCGCAAAGGGACAACGAGCTGAAAAATGTCACCGGCTTCCCCCCCCACCGCCACCATCCCACCAGCACGGCCACTGGGGAAGCCCAGGGAAAGCATGTACAGCACGCCTGTGAATAAAGCTCTTTGTTCGGCCGGGCCGCCTGCTCCTTTATCCCCCCTTTCCCTATTAGCGAAATTCAACACGCGGCTCAATGGCCCTCTTGTTCTCCCCAAAACGGCCCGGGCAAATAATGCTCGCTCCTCTGGCCGTGCGAGCCAGTAAATGGAGCCCTGTGCCTCCCCGGTGACACACTGCAAATATAAAGTGGCATTAAGGAGGGATATGTCACCCCAGCCAGCAGACGCGACCGCTCGTCCCCGTCCCTCCTGCGGCTTGCCGGGCTCGGCGCAGCAGCGATGCCAGCCCGGCGGGGCGGCTTCTCGCTCGCCCGGGGCTTTCGGGGTGCGGAGGCGGCCCCGCACCGCACCGCCCCACCGCGCCACGGCCGGGCTCCCGCTCCACGGCTTGCCCGGGCGGCGGAGCCACCCTCGCTCACGTCTCATTAACGCCCGCTTCAAGCCGAAGCCTCCCGGCTGGGCGCTCGCCTCCGGAGGCACCGGGGCTGCAGGCGCCCGGCTGGCACCGGCGGAGGCGACTTCGGCGAGGCGCCCGGTGGCCACCGGGGGGAGGGAGACAGGCGGGCGATGGAAGCGCCGGGCAAGTTGTA
The DNA here is from genome assembly GCA_008921705.1 of Burhinus oedicnemus. Classification (NCBI taxonomy): domain Eukaryota; kingdom Metazoa; phylum Chordata; class Aves; order Charadriiformes; family Burhinidae; genus Burhinus; species Burhinus oedicnemus. The sequence goes on along the minus strand of VFFE01007991.1, from coordinate 232,510 downwards.
CTTGGATTCCAACAGGTTCCCCGCTCCCGCGGGCAGCGGCGCAGCATCCCCCCAGTACGGCATCTCTCCCCCCCCAGGTCCGGCGAACCCCCGCCGTCGCCGCGCAAGAAAACACCGGGATGGAGGGGGATCGCACACAGCAATTAGTTTTTAATTGGGAGGCCGCTTGATGAGCCCGCGGGCAGCGGGCAGAAGCCGCTTCCATGGCAACCGGCTGCCCGCGCCGCCCCGACACGCGCGGCTGAGCCCGCCGCCGCTCCCCGCCGCCCGCTCGCCCCGGACCCCGCGATGCTTCCCGGGACCACCGTCCAACCGGGAGGGGGCGGCAAGCCCGGACCCTCGCTGTATCTCTCCCACCATAACGC
>VFFE01007991.1:202586-232125 GCA_008921705.1 Burhinus oedicnemus | reverse complement strand
CCCCCAGCATCCTCCCTCCCGAGTCCCCCCCTCCAAGCATCCTCCCTCTCGAGGTCCTCCTCCCCAGCATCCCGCTCCCGGGGGTCCCCCCCAGCATCCCCCTCCCGGCTCCGCCGGGCCCCGGGCCGCTGGAGGCGGTGTTGAGCCTTCCCCGGCTCCGGGGGCGGCGGCCAGCGGGGAGCGAGTGGGGCTCATTAACCGTAGCCCGGCAAAAATCAACCTTCTCCGCAGATTTGCATCCGTGCAACGGTTTCGACAGGGTTTAAAATTGAGACAATTAACCAGAGAAGCACAATGCCCCCCCCCGGGCAACAGGAGGGCAGCGGGCGCCGGGCGGGTCCGTCCCGGCGGGGATGGGTGCCCGCTCCGCCGCCCCCCCCCGCCCGCAGAGCCCCGGAGCGCGGCGGTCCCGCGCCAGCGACAGCCGAGGGAGCGCGCGAGATGCCAGCTATTCCTAGCGCCGTTAATTAGGTTATTCCAAGTTAACCTGAGGCAGGTGAGTTGTCAGTTTAACTTTACCGCCCTGTCTTCTGCCAAACCGAAAGTTAAAACCGCTCCGGGCCAGCGTTGAGTCACGTCACCGGGCTGGGCAGAGCTTTCACCCACCGCATGGCGAAACCGGGCTGGTTTCACTCCACCAGCCCCTGAGAAAACCCAAAATGCTGCTCCTCCGGGCTGGGTCTGGGGCATTCCCACTCCCTGCCCGTATCCCCACCTCCCCGTAGGACCCTCTGCGCTGTAACGCGGCACGCTGCCGGGACAGCAAGCCTTTCTGCTGTGTAGACACACCAATGACTCCTTCCTTCCCACTCAACAAGTGCCGTGGGCGCAGAGTTTCGGGCCACCATAATCGTCGCAATTCCATAACTAAGCCAGATTTATCCCCCAGTTTGTACGAAAGCATTCGTCTTCGCCTGTGACGCCAAATTCCCTTCTCCGCAGAAGGGCCCGGGTGCTGTGAAACCCCCCTCGGGCCGGAGCAGCTCTGCAGCCAAGCGCCATTTGCCTCTGCGGCATTAGGCACCCGGCTGTCCTGTTTGTCTCTTTTTAATTACATGGTTTAGACCCTTTTGTACAATACTGTGCATTATGACCCACTGCGGCTCAAACGTCACATTGAAAGACAACCCGTATTAACTAAAAAGGTTTATAATAATTTAAGTATTCATAGGGTGCAAAACAATAAGTAGTAGGAAATATAATTTGCATAATAAATATCAATATCACAACAGCTAAAACAAACCATGACAAATTATCTGCTGCTAAATGACCGGGAGATTACAGAATGCAAATTGCAAATCCTGAACTCTAGGAAATGACTTCCCTAACCTCCTACATCTCGTTCGGCAGACAAAAAGGGACTCGAGATGTACTAAAGCTGGCTAGGTTCCTGCTGGAAACATCTTATTGCATTCCATTATGCATCAACTTTAATTTCAAGAGGAAAACGATTTCCTCTGTCCTGGAAGCTTAGCCTCAGATTATTTGTCACAGTGTGTTTAGCAGTTATGATATCAGAGCGCGAGCCCCGTTGGCAGTGATGGAAAGCTGTATTAAATCAAGTCACAGGCAGCCAGGGACAGCAGCTAACACGGGAGCGGTGGTGGGAAGGAGGGACCGGGGGGGCCGGGGGCCAGAGAGGGCTGACCCGACCCACAGGCACCGCTGATATAATCGCGGGCATTACATGACAAGGTTGCTCCCCAAGTGGCACGTCCCGCTGACAAGCAGCCACTCATTTCCGAGGCTGGCTGCGACCTGCCTCTCGAGGGAAGCCGTCGGGAGATGCGGGAAAGCCGCTCTGTGCCCGCTGGCGGCGAGGCTGATGGCGGCCCTTGAGAAGGGCCATCAGCACCTACAGCCACCTCTCCAGCACCTGGCGTCAGGCATGGAGGAGCACGGGTGGGACTGTGCTCTGGTCTGTGCCGCTGGCGTGGTGGGCTGGAATGCCGCAGCACCCTCTAACCCAGCCCAGCCCAGGACCCAGCGGCAGCCCGCTAGGTGCAGATTTATTTCACGTGGCACCCACGCGGAAGATCAAATTTCCTTGTTGGCTTTGACAGGGGTTACGAGCGGCAGGAATTTCTCCCAGGAGCCATCGCCCATGCCACTTGCGGAGATCCTTCAGATGTGTCATTCCTGCTCCCCCCAGCCGCAATTTAGCACATCTCAAAGACCAGATGGTGTTTTTGCATTTTAAAACCGATAATCAATTGTTTGTTAATGCAGCTTTTAAATCGGGAGCAGAAATGAACTTAAAAAACAAGAACTCCAATCTGTGGTATACTTGCAGAGACAGAGCCAAGCCCCACAGTTTTAAACACACTCATAGAGAGAGGCGTGAGAAGAATGCTAAATTCCATTTCTCCTCTACCTTCCTATACCACAGCCTTTGGACGGTGTGTGCTGGTGTGCCCTGCGTGCCAGCAGAAGCCAGCCGTAGCTATGTGGACCAGCAGCAGTGGCCAGGGATCGGGCCAGTCCCAGTGCCAATCCGCACTGCCCCTGCTGTTCCCACTGTCGGGAACAGCGTTAGAGGGTACAACGGCACCTGACTTTCGGCTAATTCTAAGTAACTGACATTAATTACATCCATTGCAGAAGAAGCTACAGGGGAAGCTGTTTTCAGATGGGTTTACAAAACCAACCATCAATTACCTTTTCTTAGTTTCTCAAAGACAGGCAACGGGAACCAAGATTACTCGCTAGCCACAATGGCTTTCCGCCAAGTCGCCTAGCTTTGCCATTCACTTCCTACACAAACCTAAGGAGGGAAAAAGAACCTAAAGAAGCCCAAGTGTTCCGCCCTAGAAAAGGACGATAACGCAGAATGCATCTAACTCCTGCAGGTACTGTGGGACTTTCCATTCTTATGCAGCTCTTTGAGCCTCAGATTAAAGGTGCTATCGAGACTGAGACCAAAAAGGTTCCTGCACGAATGGCGGTGTTTGTTCGTGCTACATATTCTGTCAAGAGAAATAAAACAGTTGTCGATCTTGGGGAAAGCGCCAGCTCTGAAATTTTCAAAGAACCGCATGCAATTTTAGCCACACAATTCACACTAAAGCCAGCATGGGGCTAAATCCTGTGTAACTCTTTGAAAATGGAGGAGTTTGTCAAAGGGAATCCAGAGGAGGAATAATCAAGTTATAGCATTGCAGATTTAACGGCTCACCTGAAAGACATTTCAGCACTTCCCGGGTGGGTTGCGTTCCCCTCAGCTGGCTGGGCTCCTGAGCAGAGCCCCTAAGCGACCCCTCTTACCTGTCCCCAGCCTGCAGAACCCACCGCACTCTCTTTAAATACCAGGTAAAAATGCAAAGCCTAATTTCCAGTCTCTCATGTACTGTGACAAAGTTGTCATTTGCTACGCTCTCCCTCTATAAATTTAGGGCTTTAGTTACAGTACAAATAGCTCCCAATATATTTTATTTATCTGCCTTCCACTGTGGTGAAGAACAGATTTGTCTAAAATTTTAAAAGGTGTTAAAACGGATGCCAAATCACCGTGCAGAACTACTGCTGGCCGTCACCGCCCAGGACGGAGGGAACGTTTTGTCATCCAGCCCCATCAGGGCCAGGAGCTCTGCACAGGCAGCAGCCACAGCCTGCGCGTCCCAGTGCCTGGGCACGGGCACCCCGCTCTCACGGCCCATTTCGGGCGGACATAGAACACCCAGGGAGCCACGCTGAGCACTGCCCCGGCCCTCGCGCCCTGCAGGGACACGGCAGGCAGCAAACTGCCGGCACAAGGTATGCTTGGTCCGCACCGAGCGCACTCCCGGGGACAGGCAGCCACGCGTTCCCATCCACACTGCACACCCTGACTGACAAACCAGTAAGTGACCTGCGGCAAAACCCAGAGAGCTGGAATGGATTGTTCTGCCACGAAGCTGTGCGTGTTCTGAAGGGCCAGCGCACAGCACCTCCCATCCCTGGAGGTGTTCAAGGCCAGGCTGGTCGGGACTTTGAGCAACCTGGTCTAGTGGGAGGTGTCCCTGCTCATGGCAGGGGGGGTTGGAATAAGATGAGCTTTAAGGTCCCTTCCAACCCAAACCGTTCCATGATTCTGTGATCCTCAGGGCCCTGGAGAAGGGAAGTGCCAGCTCCCAGCCTGCAGGCATCGCCGACGGGCTGCGATCACTGGAGAGCACGCTGGTACCACCCAGCGGAGCACCCGTCCCTGCCAGCCTCTGCAACAGCAAGGGCACCGCAGCTCCTGGGCGGCACGCACCCAAGCGCAGGCTGGGCCGGCAGCACGGGCATCCCGTAGGTTTCCCTGCAGCCTGTGGGCATGTCTGGGTACTCTGGGTTTGTACTGAAAAGACAGTACATTTCACAAGGATTCAAAAAAATACTGGTGCCAAGTAATAAATGAAAGCAACATTTATACGAGAGTATAATATGTTGACTTATCCCCTCGGGACAAACACTACAGGCACACACAAAGACCCGTCGCACTTGCTGAGAGCAATACTGTAGTCTTTGTAAAGCGCATATGCTGAGCACCCACTGTAAATACGATATTTTCATTTACAATTTACAAAATTTTCTCCAGTGCCCACTGGATATTTGCATTTGCTTTGTCTTTTTCCTGCATGTGGGGGGGCTGTTTTTAAATTTTCATTTTTGTTTTGAGAGCTAAAGGATTAAATTTAATTATTTTTAAGCCACAAGTGTGACAATAAAACAAAAAAGTCTTTTGATTTTGGAGAAATCCTATTGAGGATCTGAAGGGCTGTCATCAGTGCAGCATCAGTCTTCATTATCTGATTCTTTTTTCAATTGGCAGAGCTTTACAGAGAACACCGCTCTTTCAACAAAATGATAAAGGGGTATTTGAAATAAACAGAGAGAGTCCCCAGCCAGTGAATACCTTAGATTGCTACGGACTGTGACTTAATGCTAACTCCTATGAACTCCGGCTTTTTATCTTTTAATAAAAAAGCCATACAGATGGGATTTTTTTGCTGGGCTAAAACCTTTGTTAAAAAAAAAAAAAAAAAAACCACAAAAAAACCACTAGCCCTAAGGAGCAACAGACACTAGAAGTATAAAAGTTCTCTCTGAGCAAAGTCTCTCACATGTATTTATTTGAGACTGTCCAAAAAAAACCCCAAAAACAAACCCCAAAAAAACCATCCCCCAAAAAAACCCCAAACATCTCCATGGCACTGAGGGTGGCTGCATTGCCATCACCACCCTGTGCTGCTGCCGGTGCGCTCTCCCCCGACGTGGGCAGTGGTGCCAGCGAGGGACCGACACTGGGGTCTCCTTCCCGGAGAAAGCCAGGCACACTGCCGGTGCCAAGAACACACACCATGGACACGGACCAGAAGTCACTCCATGCTTGGTGCAGCACCCAGCGAAGCCACTGGCCGCCACCGCAACACAAATACAAACCCAATTTTAACTGAACGGCTTGTTTCTGCCCGCCCATTCGCATACCCTAGCCCAGCCGATGGCTCAAGGGTTGGCACAAAGCAGCTGCGCGCATCAGCCGCTAAGACTGTATTATTTAGTGCCTGATAAGATGTATGCACAAAACACCGATCGGTTTTCTATCATCTCCAATAACTACAACCAGAAAGGTTAAGCTCCCAAGTCTGCTGAAACAAGATGAAATATTTTCAGATGGTTTTAAAGAAACCAGATTATTCCCTAGCGTAAGGATAAAGCACGAAAAATCTAGCCAGTCTGGCTCCCCTGCCGGTCTAACCTTTTTACTACTGGGTAATGAGGAATAAGCTATAATTTAGATTTTTTTTTTTTTTTTTAAACACAGATCCAATTGAGAAAGGAAGGGGACAAATCATTTTATAGTCTTGCATCATCTTTCCTGCAGATGAGTCTCTAATGCACCCGCGCCATAAAACTCAGGAACTGTGCCCTCTGCATGTTGTTGTGACAAATTTCAAATCAAGAGGGTGCTTGAATTGGATTTATTACAATTGGAAGACAAGAAATTGTAATCTTTATGAGCCAATGACACAGAGCCTTATAATAAGAGAATGAAGTATCATTTTAAATGTAAAGCAAATTAGATTACTGGGGTCAAACCCTTCTACAGAGACATCGTGTCTTCAGAGCGCCTCTTGCATTTGACATCCTCTTTTCAGGTTTCGCATTAGCATTTAAGTGTTTTTTAAATATGTTTAATATTCTTATAGGAGAAAAGTGCCTGCAAAAGTCAAGACACGGAGATCACGGGGAGAGAGGGGAGTAAGCCATCAAAATAAGTGCCAGGGACAAGCGCAGCCCTGCCACGGGAGACGGCTCCGGTGCCAAGGGAGCGCTGCTGCCCTGGATTGCGCTCTGTCCGGCCACGCTGCTCCCGCTCCTGTCCCAGCACGCAGGCAGGTTTGCTGGCAGCAGCCTTGGGTTTGGGCTCCTGCCCCACCAGGGTGCTCCAGACAGGCACCATGGCAAATTATTTGAGGTTTTCTCTTTGTTTGTTTGTATTATACAAGCTGCTGGGGAAAAAAGCCCTTCTGATCCCATCAAAAGCGGTATCTTCCCCACAACAAGATGCCTCGTGGGTGTCGTCTGCCCCACCTGAACACCCAAAACCCTGGTGTGGACCCTGGTGACTGGACTCCAGAGCAGCAGCCTGTCACAGCGACACTGGATAACCGTGGGTCTTGGAAACATCCAGAAGATGCAAAGGCACCGTTTCCCAGGGCAGGAGCCACAGTGTCCCCAAGGCACCTTACAAGGTTTGCTTGCTGGGGACAGGGACCAGAGTCTTGTAGAAGCTTCTGCTCCTCGTCTCCACAAAGCGAAGCCTGTAAGGTAACTTCTAAGGACAGCAGCACATCCAGTAAGATCATCCGCTATAAGTACACTGCTACCAGTAAAGGACTGTTTCCCCTCCGGTATCTTGCTCGTAGGACCCCTGTTTGTTGTTCCCTTCAGCATCACCTTTGCTAGGGACACCTCAGCTGCAAGAGGCAGCAAGTCCCAGACCTCAGAGTCAGGCTGAGACGCTGAAAACGCTGTGGGTAAACACCTGAGCACACAATGCAAAACTTGGGCTGTTCCTCTGATTTAAGAGACTTCATGTCTTAATCATCTGTCAACACCGCATGTAACCAGGCATGGTACAGAGGAAAGGGCTCCCAGAAGGGAGACAAACATCGCACATGAAAGGAAAAGTCTTACTTAGCCTAGAGGGAATTTCAAATTAGGTACAACATTACTTCAGCTTTCACTGTCAAGAGTGGTTAGATTTCCATTGACTACTTTTGTAAGAGTAGGGCTTGCCTTTGAAGGCTCCACAAACATCTTCACCTTCAACTCACATTTGCTAGCTCCGGCTCGTTTCTCGCACTGCGACAGCACTTAAAAGCCGCAGCCAGGGGCCAGGACCCTGCTGCAGCCCTCACTGTGCCACAAGCAGGAGTTTGCCACACACCAGCCCCCAGCGAGCTTCCCATCGCTGAAGGAAACAAGAGGTGACGGGGACCGCAGGTAAGGTGCCCCGGCAAATGCTGCCAGGCAGCCAGAGGGAGCCGCAGCCGGCACCGGACTGTGGCGCTGCTGTCGGGGCTCTGACAGCCGGGGCCGGAGTGGTCAGAAGTGCCCGTGTCGCTGGTGCAGAGACACATGCCGGCTCTACCAGCCCTGCAAAACAGAAGCACGCAGCTCCGTCAAGGCTCGCAGCGGTTACCTGTCCTCTCCTTTCCACCGGCCCTAGTTTTCAGTGAGAAGCACCCTTCTCGTTCATCATCAGAAATGGCTACAGACTGCGGGCATTCGAGCAGGCTTGGAAGGGAGACGGCGTTTGCTTACAGACAAATAACAAGCAGGAAAAATCCCGATGTGCACCTTCACCGGGCTGAGGTACAAAGAACTCAGGAGAGTGTTCTCAAAAGGAGCTCAAACTTATTTTCTTAAGCAAAACGCTCTGCCTGGCTGGAGAAGAAACACGGCCCGGCTGGGGCTTTGGGGAGGACAAACTGGGGCAGGTTGATCTTCAAAAGGGTTGTGGACTTTGGAAATAAGAAGAGGATTGCTGTGCTTTCAAGTCACCAGCTGGGATGCTGCAAGTGGCAGCATTTACAGGCAGTCTCCACCGCAAAGCTGCCGCCGGCCCCGAGCAGCGGCTGGACGGATGAGATCTAGAAATGTCCAGGCATGGGCACCTGCTCCTCAGCATCCCGACAGCGTCCTTCCTCCCCTGCTGCAGCTCCCAGCAGCGCACATGCTCTGCGCATTCAGTCATTACGTCCCCCACAGATATACATACACACACGTGTGTCTATACACACGCACAAGCGTTTTAAACGCGCATCTCAGCCCAATAATTGCAGGGCTTTTGGAAGCTTGTCTCAACCTGCCGACAGCTACAGAGCAAAACATAATTCGTTAACTCTACTCGAGTATTAAAGAACAAAGCTGGAACTCCCATGCAATTATATTTTATCTCAGAGCAAGGTGAAATCATTAGATATTAGTGAGGTGCAGTGGCATAAAAATGATGTGTTAGCGGGGGTTCATTACATTGTATTTTCAGAGCCAGGAAGATCAATGCGTTCATGCATCATGAATTAGTCTCATGCCTTCGTCTTCCCTGCTCTCCGGAAACCCAACATGATCTATCGCCAGCCATACATCATTGTTTCAGCATTGCACATTAATGACAAAGCTACAGTTTCCAGTTGTCAAGCTGACCAGCTGCATTTTTCTGCACAAGACGAAAAAATCCAGAGGAGGAGGAAGAGGGTCATTTCTGGGCCAGGCTTTGCAGTAAATTTCAACCCTTCAAACCTCTCCTTTTTCTGGAGATCCATCACTTTTATAATCGGTGCCTTAACTTGCTCTCCTTGCTTATATCCAAAGCTTGGAAGAGCTGAGGGAAATTGGGAGAATAAATCCATTAAGTGATTTTGCTGAGTCCACTTCTGCCAGCGCAGAGCTTTGCCTCCCTCAGTACGTCCCATGGACAGGGACCCGCCGGGGCTTGTGCCCGGAGCAAAGGGGATCCCATCACTTGCTTTAACAGCAGAGCGCCTTTTGTTCTCTCCCCCGTCGAGGCAATAAGAAAATACCGTTTTCCCAAACGCCTGTCAGCGTGATCCCGCTAGAAGAGCCACCTCTGCTCTCTGATTATCCTCTCTCCCGGTGCCCGGGCCAGGAGATGCTGCCTCTGCCTTCACCCTGCAGCCTGCCTTTTCTCACCACTGGGCAGGACAAAGCCCAGTTTTTTCTCTCCCGACTCATCTAGTTACGAGTTTGAGTCCTCCCTTTCCCCTCTCAACCACCGAAGTGTCTACCCCTGCATACTGCAATTAATTATGGGAGACAGAAATCAAGGAGAAGGCAGTTGCTAGGCTTCTCCCACCTACCACACTCAAAGCGTTCCCAAGATGGCAGCAGTAGAGCAACCTGTGACTGTCACAGGCACTTGCCAGCCCTGAGGCATCTTTGAGATGCTATCATCCCCATTTCACAGGTAGGGCACTGAGCTGGGGATCAATTTGTCCAGCCCCCACAGAAATTAAGGCAACACAACACGTTGCCGCTGGCTCTCCATCACTGCAACGGTCCCTTCTCCTGAGCATCCACCCCTTTTCCCCTCAACTCGTCCCATTATTTCCAGTGCAGACTGTGACCTCCCATAAGCAGCAATTTATTTGATGCAACATTGTCCTCCCCTTTTGAACACCAGCCACAATGCCCACAGGGAAAAGGAGATATCCCCTCCTGTGCCCCGCAGGGAGAGCAGAAAGGGCCCTTGCTGGGATTTGACCAACACGCAGACGACGGACCAACCCTTTAACAGGGCAGCTGCTCAGAGCCCTGAGTGGTTTGCTCCTCCGCTAGCCTTGTCAAAGGGCAGCGACGCACAGTCCGCACGCTGCACAGGCTCAGGGAGGGGAGCAGGGTCCCCATTTCTCTGGCTGCCCGCACTGTGCAGTCCTGCTCCGCAGGCAGGAGCTGCCCCGCTCTGCCCCGGGCTCCCCGCTGCACAGCCACCGCCGGACCTCTGGGCACACATGGGGCGGGGCTTTATTTTTTTTTTTTTTTTTTTTTAAACATTGATCAGCAGTGTTTGAAACATGACAACGTGCCAATACTTCCCTTGTTAGGTGACAGATGACTGCGCGGATGCAGGGCTAATGCTGCTCTTGCTCCTTATTATTCACTAATGCTCACAAACCAGCTGACAGTTGGCCGAGCTCTTTAGGGCAAATCATTTCTTTCCTGGCCTTGGATGCTTGCAAGGCAACCATCCAGCCTCAGCCGGGGGGTGAGGTCCCTCCAACTACATTTCGGTTTATAGGAACTCAGCTCGGTCCCCCGATCACCCTGCCTACCGAGCGGGCAGTACCGGAGAGCGAAGCGCTGCTGCCGGGCTCTCAGCCCCCTGGTAGCAGGACCCACGGCATGAGGCAGGTGCACGCCAGTGCTGCCCATCCATACATATATCCATTTTGATTTAAACGGTGGTGTTGCCCCTGGCCTGTTGGACAGCCCCACGCTCCCGGAAGGGGGTCGGGTACCCATCCCCGGCCATCAGGAGGGAGCTGTGGTCCTCCCGTGGCCTCTGCGTCCTCCCTGCCAGCCCAGCTCCTCCGCCGCTTGCCGGCAGCAGCCAGAGCCGAGCCATGCCAGCCAGTGCCCTTGCCGTGGCTATTGACAGCAGCGAGTGGGGAGCCTTTCAGTGCCTCTTTGTTGGTTTTAGACAATGACTGTTGCCAGAGCTATTTTCGCTTCCTCTCCCCCGCTTTCCCCCTTCTCTCCAGTGCTGAGGCCCTTTTTTTTTTTTTTTTTTTTAAAAAAAATCAATGGGCTTAGATAGCGTCGTACTCAAAGTGACCTTTCGAATACCAGCCAGAGCCAGGTCATCACAAATTGTGCTCTCCACCCCCGCAGAACATGAAAGCCTTTTCATTTCTGTCTGCAGGGCCAGGGAAGAGCGCGGCTATGTTTTGAGGACATCCACTTTGAGCCTGGTCCTGGCATTAACAATAACCGGTGGCTTCCTGCCCTGAGCAGCAGCATCGTCCCAATGCGCCCGCCGGCATTATCTGCTGCATCCTGATTTTTTGGCCACCCTATTTTTGCACTTTGAACAGCAGCCACGAGACCCAGGTGAAATCCTGGCATCTGAAAGCCAGCGTGGCTGCATGTGAAAATCCAGACAAACCTGAATTTTGAGAGCGGGGCATCTCTGCAGGGGGTAGGCAAACATCCTGCTGAACATGCCTGGCGGGAAAGACGCAGCTTTGAAAGACTTGTAATCAGGCAGGTATTCTGTGTGCTGGGGAAACTAGAAACCTCACTTTCTTGCCCTCCAGTACATAATTCTCAGATGCACGACTAAATTCCCGCGTCTGCCACGACGGCAACATTACAGAGCATCGTATCATAAATGGCACAACTGCAATGGTATCCGATACCGTGTGCCCCCAGTTTCCAGGTTAGAAGCAAAAGTCCTTCTCCTAGAACTCGCAGAAGTTAAGCCAGAAACCGTTTTCTTCCAGTGAAACCTAACGGGTAGGATCAGCGCTCTAGACCCCGGCGCAGGAGGTGCTGTGCTGGTAGAGCCAGTAATGTGCTGCAGCATGCGACCGTGTGGATGTAGGGCAGCCAGGAGGGACACAGGTGCAGGGCTTGGGGTCTGCATGCCCCCCAACAGCCCAGGCAGGACCCTGGGGATGAGGAGGTTTTTTTCAATGAAAACAGAAGTTTGATTACGCACGAAGGGAGACAAACAGACCCTTGCCATGCAAGGAAGAACCCGTGTCCTTTGGCAGAAGCCCAGTAAGCACAGGGCATATCTCAGAGGACAGAGCAGGGTGAGGTTTGCTCCATGGGGCTGGATGGTGTTTGTACAGCTGGCGACGGGAGCAACACCATCAGCCACCAGCCGCTTCCAGCCCAAGTGGGAAAGAGAAGGAGCGGTGCTAAGGTTGGCGTGAGCAGGAGCATCTCCTCTCCATGCACTCAGAGGGAAGTGGTAACAAATTGCTTCTATTTCTTTAAACCTCTTCACTGGTGTACTTTGCCCTTTCGAAATGTAAAGAGGGAGTCAGCACAACACTAACAGCGCTTTAAAACTATCCTCTGTTATGGCAGCCCATATTAAACAAATTCAACTACAAACACGTTCCTTAACAGAAATGGCCCAATACTCGCTTCCTAGGATGCGTTCATTAGTGAGAAATATTTCAAAGCGCACTGTTTACCACTAGCGCTGTGCTGACTTTTGCTCCCCGAGGGGCCGATACCCACGGCTGTGCTGCGGAGCAGCACCAGGGAGGGAAGGCATGCCGCACGCTGCGGGGGGCCGGGCACCGGCAGCCCCGCTTCACACCTCCGCCGCCCTTCGCTTCCCCACAGCACGCACATCCCGACCCCCGGCACGGAGGGAGCGGGGGCAGCACTGAACAGCCGGACATCTGGAACCCGTCAGTGCTGCCTGGTCAGGCTCTCGCCAGGCAGGAACGATAATATTTTCATATTCTTGTTTTTCACAACTTCAAACACACACTGGATGCGTAACGACTCTTAACAATACAGCAGTCCTCCTCTAGGCTCTAAATGCGATGTCAGGCCAGCTCATTAGCACCCTGACATTAATCCATGGACCAGACGTGTAAGCCGCGCAATGGAAAATGTATAGTACTATATTGACGCAGTTTGGAAAAAGCTGTTTGTTCTCCACAGTAAGCATCCTGCTCTTCCAGTGGAAGGAATCCATCTTCCACTCTGCCCAGAGTGACTTTTTTTTTTTTTACATTTTACTCAAAAAAGATGCTTAGTCTAGCATTTATACTAGAAAGTAAGGATATTCGTGCTTCTTCATATGCAGAGCTTAAATGAGTAGCTTGCTAATTATTTATTTGACCATTTAGGCTTATAATATCTGCAAACAGGTTTCAATTTTCTCAGATTTTCTCATTATTGGGAATTATTCAAAAAGACACTGTGTCGCTACAAAAAAATCAATGGCTTTGATCATATTTCCTTTGCAACTGTTCGATGTTTACAATTTAAGCTGTATTAAATTACAACTGGCTTCAAAGGTCTGGGTTTTATCTGGGCTTATTTGCTTGGAGAATCGAGGAATCAGGCAGTTAAACCCAAGACTTGTTGGGCTTGATACCAGCCGGCTACTGTTAAAGAAAGCAAACATTTTAAAGACAGTGAAGGGGGAAAAAAAAAAGCTTTTGCTTGGCAGGATGGGCGAGTTGTGAGAACACACCAGAACCCAGCACAGCACTGGTGAAGAAGGGCTGGTGTGTGATGCTTCTCCCAGAGATGCTCCGGGAGCTGCTTGTGCAGGACCATCTCTGGGAGCGGAGGGGCAAACCAGCATCCCAGCAGCTGGGTGCACTCCATCAGGGATGCCATTCCTGGATGCTTGCTGCTGTCCTTTGCCTGGCGTAAGCATGCCACACACCTTGCAACCCCTGCTCCTCACCTGGGGCTGACAACAAGCCTCCAGGCTGAGCTGAGGCCACCGCTGGCCATCACCTCCCTGCCCACCCGGCACCCCAGGGCTTGCCGGGGCGGGGAGGCGCAGAGACGAGACCCATCGATCCGCGAATCAAAAGGAGGGAAGTGAGAAATCCTCAAGGTCAGGCTCTGAAGTAGCATCTCGCAGAAGATGCAAAGCCTGCTCTGGGCATTTTTTCCTGTTCCAAAGCCTCAGGGAACACAAGCTGTACCACAAGGCACTACAGCACTCTATAAATATTTAGGAGAACAAAAACCGGTCTCAATTTTGGCAGGGACCTGGCTCTCATTGCAACTCAGCCATCATCCTCTCCTTCTGCTGGGCTGGGATCCTGGCCACCCTGCATATTTTAAATCAATGCACGTGGCTTGCCTGCCTCCCGCGCAGTACCTCGCCTTCAAGAGCGAGTCACTGCGGGCCACGAAGCAAGGATGAACTTCTACCTTTGTTTCTCAGCACACCTCTTCAGCTTTTCCATGTGATTTTGCTTCCACTGCTGCATGCGATGGAAGTGCCTGGGCTTTGCTTTCCTTCAGAGATCCTTCACAGCACTGATTTTGTCTGAAGGCTGGAGGAAACAAATTCCTTTTCCTTCGGGCATTGTGTTAAAAATACCCTCAGCTCCGCAAGCAGAAGCTGCCTGTTCCTTGCTGGTGTCCTTCTCTTTTAGACCCTCTGCGCTGGTAGTTAAAAGGAACAAAAGGGTGACTGTAAATTGAAGGGACAGTGCTGCAAGCGAGCTAAATATAAGTGCCCCAAGAGCCGCGTTTCCCAGTTCAGGAGCTGTTTGCTGGTGCCTTCCTCCTCCCCCCAACAAAGGGTCCCTTTCACGCGCCTCCTAAAAAGTGCCACTGAGCACTCGGAGCACACGGTCAAAGGGGACGAGATGGGGATGGCGATGCACGATTGCTTTTCTCCCCAGTGCCTAAAAAAAGATGCATTTTACTGACCACGTCTGGGAACGCTGCTGCACAGTCTTAATGAGGCTTAACGCAGGGCGGCTGGCCCCACACGCACATGGAGCCAGCGAAAGGGAGACATGATTAGCAAACTCGAAACTTGAGGGGTTTTAAGCGCTTTTGACTAGGCATTTCATTTCAAGGCAAGATGTATCCGGGAGATCTATTATGCCTGTCAGGCAAGGCCAGGGTTGCAGAGGAAGAGTTAAGTGATGCCCAGTGACACTTGCTGTAATCACATTTCCACATTGTTTGAGTAGATACAGTTCCTGAGCTCCCCAGCTGTCCTGCCTCATAAGCAAACACATCTCCCAATGCCGCAGCTTTAACTTCATTCCCAACGAGGCTACGGAGCCCAGCATTAGCCCCAGTGGACGCAGGAGCGCCCTGGGGGCAAGGCTAATGCTGTAATGGAAAACTGGGCCACCAGAGCTGCTCCCCTTCCCTGGCGCATCATCCATCATCGATTCCAGCGGGGACGGCACAACAAGCGCTGGGTCACAGCCAGGAGATGCTCTCCCCAGCGCCGGCAAGAACTTGCGGCGCCCGGCAGAAGGCGGGGGCTGAGCCCAGCTGTAGCCCCTTCAGACAACACGTCCCGGAGGGGTGTGTGTGTCTGCTTCCCAGCCACTTTCCTGAAGTCAGCAATTTCTAGCAAGTCTAAAATCCCCAAATCATACGCAGGTTACTGATCTTTTTTTCCTTCCTCTCTCCTGGACAAAGAGCTCACCGAAAATAGTGTTTCCTAAACAGACATTTATACCCAACGTGTTCGTAGCTCAGAGCCAGGACCTCCGACTGCAGGTCCAACCCTGCCACCAAGGCACCGAGCGGGTGCCTGTGGTTCATTTCAGCCGCTCAACCCGGGAGCCGTGAACAGAGCTGGGTGCCTGCCGGCGTGGTCGGCAGTCGCCCCAGGTGAGAGGCGCTGCACGAGCACAGGAGTGCGGCACAGGAAACAATATTTACAGCTGATGTCAGGATGGGGGCATACATGAGGATGCACGAGTCGCTGGCAATACATCCCTGCTGTCGGTGCAATAAAGTACATAAGCCCTTATTTTTCTTAATTATTCCTGATATTTCGCCTGTCATGTTGTCAGCTTCCTCTGAGAGCAACGATAAATAGTGCTTCTCATCTCACATCCTTAGGGAAAGCTTGCTATTTATTCCTGTGATGGGCAAGACATCATGACTAATTAGGAAAAATGGTGGCCCACTCGCACCCCACAGCAGGACAAGTGTGTCATCAGTTTCTGCTCTTGGGGAGACCGGCGGCTTTTCTCCCCGGACACTCAGCAGCTGCCCCCAAGGCATTTGTGTGCTGCAGCGTGGGAGCGGGAGGGGATGGAGAGGGGTTCCTCTACCCTCCCCCCCCCCAAAAAGATCTCCATGTCCCCAGCCTTAAACAATGGGGATTGAAATAGTAGGATAACTTGATTTTCCATCAGGTAAGTGGTCATAAGTGAGCAGACGTATCATTGGACATAATGCTCGAGAGACAAGCTGTATTAAATAGTGGCGTGCCCCTTAGCCCCGTTCAGCCCCCCCGCAGAGCCCAGCCTCCGCACTCCCATCGTAAATCCCAGCCCGCAGCCCCTTCTCAGCAGTGGTAGGATTTACTCCTCCTCTTCCCCTGCCACCACACACTCTCCGATCATAACAAGGTAATTGAGATCAGCGCTGGAGAGGACAACTCATGTGGGAACTGCAAATACTTCAGATTAAAAGTAAGCAAAATTAATTTAGAAGTTGCTATGACCACAGAAGAGAACACCACTTGCTGTAACTCTTAGATCTATGCTAAGCAGTGAGAGGCAAGGCAACCGTCTTCCCTTCTTCCTCCCACCCCAAACCAGACGTGATTCACCCTCGCGCTAATTGCTATTGCGCACAGGGGCAAACCCCCTCCCGCAGGTGCAGGAACAAGGCTCGGGCGGGCCAGCAGCAGCACAGCTCACAGGGCGAGGAGGGGCCGGGGGTCCGCAGCCCTCCGACCCTCCGTGGCAGTGGCTGGCTGGGGAGCAGCGAGGTGCTGGGGAAGCCCATTCCCACTGAGGTGCGGCGAGGGCTGGGCAGAGCTGGAAACCTTTGGGTTGGGAAAACTAATAATGAGGACAAAACTCCTATTGTCACTGTCACGTCAGCGAGCATCGCCTACGATTTTTGCAATCTCTTGCGCACTCTCATGTCGGGTAAAAGTTATTTGTTTGCAAATTCTACCACTGGGCACCAGCCCCTTCTAAAGCAGCTGTCAGACTTAACCGAGGCAGCTAACAAAACAAAAGAGGTGTGTTGGGGGGGTTAACCTCCTCACAAATTGATGCAAAATAAGAAAGCTCAGCTGGCAAATCTCGTAACTGGAAGTGTAAAACCACGCATAGGCGCACGCACAGCTCAGCCACCCCCTCAGCTCAGGGCTCGTCACCAGCCTGGAGCAGCACCCGGTGCTGCACCTCAGCCAGGGAGCACGAGCAGCACTGCATTAACTGGGAGGGTGCCAGCCCCCATTACAGGGGGCAAAATGGGGCTTAGCAAGCCTCCTGTGTCAGTGAGTCATTTCTCCAGGCTTTATCTTGGCTAATGTGCCAAGGCTGCCAGCTTTGCCTGTATTCCCACCCATTCTGCTCCGGGCTCCTGGCCATGGAGTGCTCTGACCTTACAGAGCTCCACGGGGGTGAGCAGCTTCTCCCCACGGCCTCAGGGCTGGAAGGGAGGGGAGATGGACAGGACAGCACGGGAAATCAGGAGAGAAAACGGTGTAGCCATCTCATTTCATCACCGGCCCTGCCTTTCCAAAAGCAGCTGGGATTGTGCTACTGCTGCTCCTGTGTACAGGACCGGTAGCTGTTCCAGTCACGCAGCAACCCCCTTGCCTAGCTACCGCACATGCTGGTCCTGGGAACGTGGGTTAAAAAGTGGTACGACTTGGTTGCAATTCCCCATTATGTTCCTTGAGATGAGCAGAGGAGGATGCACGGGGCTGCTGTTCTGGTTTCATCTGCTGGAACGTGGGGTGCAGGGCTAAGGAAGCGAGCAAAGTGCCCGCCACAGACTAGAGGGCTGGGAAGGGATGTTGCTAACCCGACTTCTGCTGCTGTCCTTGTCCTTTTACAAACCACAAGCTTTAGACAGCTCTGGGGAGCAGTTCTGTTAGGTGGCAGCCATCATAAGCTTTGGTCCAAAAGAGCCAACCCTTACAGCCAGGCTCCGCAAGCACCCGGGCACCCCCATCCAGACCCAGAGCAATGCAGGAACCCCATTCATTCCAGCCGCCAGCGAATGTCAGCTCGCATCCTCTCCCTTTTTTCTCACAGTGATTTTCGGCTCAGCGCTACTTCCCATATGCCACCAATATTCCCCATTCATAAAACTCTGCACCTCAGTCACATCTCCGCAGAGACACTATTTATAGAAATAGTCAGGCACCAAGCCTTGTCTGCCAAGTAATTTCCAGAAATCAGGAAGCCTCCAAGAGTCGTGAGAAAATATGGAAATAATCTCTTTGGGAATGCAGGCTGGCAGAAGGCGGGAAGATGTCCTCTCTGGCTCTGTCATCTCAAAGCAAGCTGGGCCAACAGCTCATGAAGAACCAGCTCACGACCACCCATTGCTCAGGGTCAAAGTGACAATTTGTCATGGCCGGCACCAAGCATCTGACCTGCGCTTGCAGCAACCTGTGCGCAAAGCTCCTGGATGAAGGCAGCAGAAGGCGAGGAAAGAGTTTCTTCCTTAGGAAGGGGAGGCAAAAAGGGGAAAAAAAATGGGAAAGATCTGACCATCCAAGCAGCCACAGACACTTCTCTGCTCAGCAGAGGCTGATGGCATTCCTGCTTGCAGATACAGTTTCTTACAGTAGCCCAGAAAATTAAATTAAAGCTATTTACTCTGTATTTACAGGCTTACAAATAAATCTCAGAAAGCATTTTACTGAAAGAGGCGGGGGGAGGAGAAGAGAAAAAAAAGAGCATTTTCTGGGCCAAATATAATAAACAAGGCCACAAACCTCCTCATGGTTACTTATTAGCTAAGGGAAAAGGGAGCTGAGAGCTGGTATGCTTGGAATAATGCTACACAGAGTGGAGGAGAGTAGGATTTTGTTCTCATTTGCAGGTAACAAGAAAGAAAAAAGCAAAATCTTCTTTTTTATGTAAGGAAAGAGCTCTCCTGAGCCTGCATCTCCAGCCTGTATTTGCACTGCTACCTTCATTTCAACTGAGTGCTATGGGTCAATGGGAACCCTTTCAAGTTATAACTGCATGATCTGCCCAGCCTATAATGGGAAGCCGGTGGGTTTTGTTTGATTATTTTTTTTTTTTTTGTTTAAGTGGCTGATTGAGTTTTCTTTGTTTTGTTTGGTGTGTGGTGCACAATGTAGCCCGGTGCATTAGTCAGGAAAATCAATAGCCGCTTCGAAGGGGAAATTTAGAGGCGAATGTGGGGACGGAGCCAAGAGGCATGGGAGAAGAGCAGGGAAGGGAGGCAAGGCTGCGAGGCAGCAGGGGCCTGGAGGGCTGAGACCCTCCCGCAGGGCGCTGGCTGCCCTCGGTACAGCTGTGCCCAGCCGTGGTGACGACAGCCAGCCTGGGCCTGCAGCACTGTAACCCAGCAGCCACCATGCCTGGCACCGCCAAGGCAAACAGACCCATTCCCCTGTACTGAAACCCAAAGCTTCAGGAGTTGTGAGCAAAGTTTGCACCTTCAAAGGGCGAGTTTGGCACACAAGCGTACATTTTGAGTTATTTTGAGTTTAAAGCTTTAGGCTTTCTCCTGGGTCAGATCTGAAAACCCTGCTCCAAGTCAAAGGCTGAGGTTTCTACTCATTTACACCCTTTTCATATATGCAGAAGCCAAAGGACAGAAGCTTTTAAAAGCCCAAGCATCTCGAGACTCTCCACACTTGCAGTGGCACTGCAGTATGATTTTTCTCTGCAGACAGAGACTGACACTGATGGTTACCAGACAAGAGGTAGCGAGCCTATGCAACACTTGACTTTGACACGCGCTGCATCGCCAGCCTCTTCTGTAAAGGGGGACGAGGACTGAAGCACCAACACCACCCTACAGCCAGGAAACTGATGCACATACTCGGGCCATGATGTAATGAACTTTAAGCCACACACCTAAATGTATAGCTTGTAGATGATTAGCCCTCACCTAATGAGGCTCCGATTTGCTGGTGATGCATTAACCAACGAACCTATGGCCTTCCTGACCCCAAACAGCTCCTAACCCTTGCATTGTTGGGTTTCCCAGGAAATCTGAGATGAAAAGCTCACCTTTTAAAGCCACCCTCCAGAGACTTTGCCTGAAGTGCGGGGAGGCAGGGTGACCCTGCGGTCACAGCGCACGCTGTAAGCATGTCTCAGGTAACAATACAGTCTTTTCCCCTCTTCCCAAGATTCACTTCAGCATTGGAGCGGGATGGGGCTGTATCAGCGACTGTCCTGCCTGAAGCCATGCGCCAAGCTTGCTAGCATTCAATCCAGCAAAACCAACCCTGGCCCCCACCTCTAAATGCTTCCCACTGGTTTGATTCAAACCAAGGGAGCCTGTTCCTCCTCTCCTTCCTCTACCACACCTGGACATATCTAAAACCATGTTCAACACCTGCCCGGCTGTCTGGGACAGTAGTGACATCCATCCCATCTCTGGCAGCTGCTTCACCTGCACTGGAAAGAAACCCCCAGACCTCTGCTGAGAGCTGAGTCCCAAAAACCTCAGCCCCATCCCATCCCCCCCGCCCTCCCCCAATTGTTTTGTACGAGTACAAACCCAGAGCTAAATCAATCAATTCCCAGCTTTCTGTACCAGGCCGCTTACTGTGCCCGGCTTTCCTTTGAACTTTCCCTGCTCTGAAAAAAGAAGTCGGACTAATCTATAAAAATATTTTGGATGCTGTGTTTGGCAGCCCTGGATTTCTGCTTTTTTCTTGTCCTCCCCGACTGACACAGGTGTCTAAGAATAGTTTACATTTGATACTGGTACCATTAATAATGATGTAGCAGGCGCTGCTCGGTGCTTCGCCGCATGCCCAGGGAGACGTCGCCTCTTTAAACCTCCACCTCCTTTGTTGCGGAGCACAGAGGCTCTCCGTGCAGGTTATGCAGGGAGCTCTCATCTGGCGGGGGATGTTTGTTAATCAGGCCGGTGGCTGCAGCGAGGTAGTGATCCGATTTGGTGATAATTAGGCTCCAGTAGCTATGGCTTCAGGCAACCGTGGTGCAGCTGAATCCTCCTTGTTGCTGCCGCGGTTGCCGGCCAGGGGTCTGAACCATGAACCTGGTGAAGCGGGGCATGTGTGAGCAGTGCCGGGGATGGAGCCATCGCACCCCTGTGCTTGGAGCGGGTCTGGAAGTGCTGCATCCAGTGGCCAGCACCCCCGGGAAAGGGAGACGGGGGCAAAGTGGTGCCTCTTCCCCTTTCTAAGGCAGCTGCTCTGCCAGCACAAGGCTGGCCACGGGGCTGGAGGAAGCTGGGAAGCAGAGGGAGCGGACTGATGGCTCCCTGTCCTACGGTATTAAGTCCGTCAGTAAGAAAGATTTGGCACCCACAGCTTCCCTGGATGAGCTCAGCACATTCAGTAGCACTAAAGAGCTTGTTAAGCAATCCCTAGGTTTTGTGCTGACTTCTCCTACAGCTCTTCTAGATGGAGGCAGAGCTGGCACCCATCCTAAAAACCCAACGTCACTCTTGGCTTCTTACTCCATCAAGCACCATTAGTTCCTCTGCTTGTCACAGCTCCCGTCCATGAGTCAGACGCCCCATCTGGGAAGGCAGCGGGGAGCAGCTGTGCAGCACAAAGCCCCTCACAGCTCCCACAGCCCGGCCCTGGGAAGGCAGGCGAGGGCAAGCCGCTCCAGCTCCTGCTAGCCACGCCAGCTCGCAGGCTCCCGGCCGGGCATCGCCTCCCAGCCGCGGGCATGAAACTTAGCCTTCTTTATCCGCTCCCTGGTGCGGAGTAAACAACGCGCTGCCATAATAGCCAGTATTTACTACACTGTAGATATATGTACTGCCCCTATAAGGGCTGATGCTTATCACTCTTACTGCAAGAAGGAAAGACAGTGACCCCAAACACCATCACAGACCCGTCACACAGGCTTTTCCAACAGAGACATCTCGAGCAGGAGCATGCAGAGAGAAGAAAGTACTGTTTCTGCCGGAGAGACAGCAACGGGCTCGAAACCTCCCCCAGTTTTGCTTCACTGTGGCTCTTTCCACCGGCAGTGCATGCATAATGCAGAGGCCCCACTGCACAAGGTGGTGTAGTGAACAGGCTGATGGAGAGGTTGTAATCCAAGCTTAAGGACAAACAGCTGGTGATTAAACAACAGATGGGAAGGAGGGAAAAGGGGACAGATTTCTTCCCTCTTCCCTTTTTTTTTTTTTTTTTAATCTATTCCCCTTTCAGAGACAGAATGCAGAAGAGAAGGGAAACCCCCCAAATACACACTCAAAAGCAAAGGAAGGTTTTAATTTGCACAGATGTTAGGGAACGAAGCATTTCCAACAAAGTGTTATAGCCTTGAGGGAAAATGAGTACTTAAAATAAAACTCTTTCTACCTCTTCCCCAAATCTCTGAAAAAGGCCAGAGATCCCCAAAACTGTAAATTCTGCCAAGCCAAGGCAAGAATCTGTGCTAGCAAATATGGTTTGCCCTAAGGAGCCCGGCTATTTCAGCCCTGATGCCTCATCCTTCAAGAGATTTTTGGCTTCCAAAAGAGCACAGAAACCCCTTCCTCATCTTCAGATCTGCAGCAAGTACCAGCACTTCGGCAAGAAAAAAAAGCTCAAATTCTGAGAGAAGCAAGACGCCCTAAATGAAAGCAGGGTACCACTCCTCTCCCCACAGCCCTTCTCGAGACGTCTCCCTTTTCAGTTGCGCAAGAAAGGGGGAGAATGAAGTCAGCGATGGTTTTAGTTTGGAGTTTTCTCCCTTTCCTGTAAAAAGAGGCCTCCTGTGCAAATGAACACTATAATAAAGTATGCAAGATAGGCTTCCCTTTGGAAATGGGAGATTAAAGTCGAGGGATCATAGGAACACATGCAGAAAGCAAGGCTGCTGCTTCTTCCCCAATTATTGTGCACTCCCTGCTCTATTTTGTTGACCTCGCACATTTCAATCAGGCTTCAGCATATTCTGCCTTCACCTGCTATGAATCAAAACCTGGAGGGCTCAGATCTCCCTGCAAAGAAACCCTTTGATAAGCTTGTTACGGATGCTAGACAGCTCAGGTTTGCTGGGGAGCTTTTGTAGAACGCCATTGCAAATTTATGTCGTCACCCAAGAAAGTTACGGGATTTACTTGGCAGCATGTGGGAAGGAAAGGGAGCCGAGGCGCTGCTTAATTTGCTGCAGCAACAAAAGCCTAGAGAGGAGTGCGCTCCCCACCAGCCACAGGGCCGGTGGGAAGAGCTGCTTAAGGCTGATCTAAAAAAAAAAAATAAATAATCAAAACATGGAGAAAGTGAAGCACTCTGTGGAGGGTTAAAGCCAGAAACATATGGCATTTTTACCACATTTGGGTTGTCAGGCAGCCAAGGATCTCTTCTGCTGCTGCTTACTCTTACAGGCTTTAAAGAAACACTCATCCTCACACCGGGTGACAAGCGAGGCAGCCGGAGCAGGCTGGCACCTGGAACCCGGCACGAGCACATTCCCATTTTCTCGGCTATGTAGCATTCCTTTTGCCATCATCCACCCCGTCTTCCCGCCTTGCAATAAAATACTGAATATTCACTGCATGCATTTTACCCATTTGCCTAACAGGAAACCATTACTGGAGGCAAATAAGCATCCCGCAGGTTTTGTGGGGCTTTTTTTTTTTATTCTCCTAAAGTTGGTAGCAACTTATTTCTCCTATTAAGCCAGCCCTCAACAGCCGGCTCTCCTGCTCTGCTGAGTAGCGGAGCAAGGAAAATGGAGTCGGCAGCCTGCCACCCTCCCAAAGCTTCTCCGCCTCATGGAGGATCATTTAACCCCCTTTCTCCAACCATCAGCAGTTTTTCATCTCTCTGACTAGAGGCAGGCTCTCCTCGAGACCCCCCCTGCTCCCGGCTTCGCAGACTTTGCTTGAACGTGCAATGGAAATCAAACACAAGCCCCTTCAGGAGGGTGAAAAACTGCTGTGACACCGACGCCACGAGTGTTTTCCAAGCATCAGACTCCTCTTGGGTAGCAAGAGGCCACAGGTTTAGGGTACGTCCGTGTTTACATCCCGAACTTTGCTGCTCTGCTGAGGGACACCCTCACAAAGTTAGCCCTGCACATCACACCCAACACTGGTTAATCACTGACAAAACGCTTCCTACTCAGCAAGCGCTGTCGTTGCCCTAAGGTTTCCCTTGCAGGTCTCGTGTTCAAACACGTCTTGGGTCCAACCCTGCTTTGGCCCGTGAGAGCAGAGTTGCAGCCCCGGACTGGGCAGCTGCAGGGCACCTTCCCCCATCCCAGGGCTACTGGGGGCTCGGGCTCACCCGGGTCAGACCTGCGTGACCAATACACCCCGCTGCACCCCACCGCCTGGACTGGCGAGCTTTACCTCCCCAACACTCACTTCTATGTGCTCCACTCATCACTCTGCATTTTAAACGTGGCAGAGCAGTCGGGAAGGGTTATAACTACCTAATTCTAGCTGCGGGTTGCAGGGACTTTAGACAAGCAGCATCTGAAGGACCAGACCACTCTGCTCAAACACTTGGAGAGACTCTCCCACCTCTGGCATGTCCCAGGTGAAGCCCTCTTATTTTTCACATGCACGATAATGTTCTTGCAGCTGGGCTGGTTGGTCTTGTCCATCTGCACAGCTCCACAGGCAACGGCCGCTTTCTCATTCTGCTTTCCATCTTTGTGCAAAAGCCTTCCTGATATTTCAAGCTGCTCCCCCAGGCCTTTCCTGGAGGTCTCTATAAACACTGCCCGTGTCCAACAGCAGCGTATTTAAACAATGTGATGGACACCTACCACACGCCGTTTACTGCTTTATCCTCTCAAGGAAAACACTGTGTGCGGAATTGGGTTTCCATAAGTTTAAGACACCATTAGAGCCATTCTGTCCTGTTTTTCTGTCAAAGGCAGCAAGTCAGACAAGCTGTATTATACACACAGAACGGCTCCCTGCACCCATCCCTGGCTGCACAGTGCCTTGCCCAGTGACCACCATCTCCCCGCAGAGGGGTTGGTGTCCTGGGCATCCCTGCCCTGCATCCCTGTCCCCCTGCGCTGCTCGCTTTCCCTCTGCTCATCTCTTCTGTGGGATAGAGTTTATATTTGTGATGAAAGACAAAGCTGGATTTTATGTTTTTATATGATTGTAGATGCTCGCTGACAGACCCTATCCACAGTAGCGAGGGAATTCAGACCCTCCGGCGCTGGGTGGGATCTCACAGCGCATGCAAACTCCACGTAGTAATTGGAAACATTTGCTGCTGCAGCTCTGCAGAGGCACGGGGGCACCGGGAATGTTTTCCTTCTCCCCCAGGGTTGTTTCATGGAGCTCCAGAACTGGAGGCTGGAAGAATTTAGTAGAGTTCACGACCTCTACAGCCGCGAAAACCTAGCAGTTCAGGCATTTTTGTGTACTGAATCACTTCTTACCTGACAGGACTCGCACCTTTCAATCTTTTGTTGAAAGAACTGCTAAATTCTTTATTTAGCTGAAACACACATTCCCTGGTCTGAGCAGCGAGTTATCCCTGAACTTGTTGGGAGCAGCTCGCTCTGATAATAAACCCAAGTATTGTACACACACCTGGATGCTCCGGACAGAGCTGGCACCCAACACCCTGCACTTAATTTCTGTGGCCTGCCCTCGCACCGAATTCAACCCCCACCCACCACGGTGACCCTCGCCAGCCATCGCCACGCCGCTCCTTTCTGAGGTCCCACCCTGCCACAGCTCCCAAAGCCAGGCGACGACCCCTAATTTCCCAGCCCTAGAAGAGACTGCAGGGTAAGAGCAGTGCCAAAGGCCACAGCGATTAAAGCCAGCGGGCAGCATGAGGTTATTTTCTGCAGCACAAGGGAAGGCACTGGTGCGTTTGAACCTGGCAAGAATCCTCGGGTGGGATGCTCTGACTCGCTGCGCCAGAGAGGCTACAGCATCGCGCCGGCACTCTGCAATATGGAACCCACACACACAAACACAAATATTTAGCTACACGGTGGCTGTTTTCCAAGCCTAGTGTTTCCTCTCCAGCCACGGCAGTGCCTGAGCCCGGGGATGCCAGCAGTGTTCCTCGGCGCGGCGGGAGCGGGCAGAGCGGAGGGCGACGGGGTGGGAGCGGCAGAGCCAGCCATCCCCGCAGCATTCCCCAGCGCCCGCGCCGAGAACGCAAACAAAGCAAAAGGTTGTTCTGCTTCTCAGCCTCTGAGACCATATGGAGCTGAGGCATGATTGCATTATTTCTACTGTACTGCAACAGAACTAAACAGAAAGCTGTAATAAACTACTCGCAGTATGTCCCTCAGCACAGAGCAGAAAAAAAAGCTGCTCCACAAAAGCGTGATCCGCAAGGAAGCCGTGCTTCGGAAGGTGAGCGGCACTCCGCAAAGCGAGGGCTCTGGGGTCTGAATCACACACATTTCCACAAGGCTGGATGATGAAATTTCTATGTGCTTTCTTCTCTCCGCTCCCTCCCCTTTCAGGATAATTAGATTTGTGTCTGATCAGTTGTAGAGTATGATGGGTTTTAGTATGGGCTGGCATCGGAAAGCTATAAATTGAGAAGAAACCAAAGTGAATTTGTATGGGATCCGCGTAAACAGGGCCCACTGGCGTGCCCAGATACCGTCGACTGACAGCACGGATGCTGTTCTTACCTCTCCCCCAGCACGGAGGGGGTCACTGCTTTAGTTTATGTCTTATGTAGCCTTAGGAAAAAAGCAGGAGAATCACAGACTCCTTATAATTTCCTGCTGTACACTGCTATAACATCTAGGATCCACATAAAGAGAGATAATTTAGCTAATACCTCAGCTCTGGCCCCTGCGGAATGGGCAATATCAGACTGCAGATGCAATGAAAATCCCAAGACAGATACAAAGTCAGAGACAATTGTTTCTGACTTCAACACAACTTTGCTTCAGCCACAAATGCGCATGCCAAATGTCAGCATAAGCCTTAAACTTGCAGATGGCCCTGTATGAAATGGCTTTAAAGTCAGCTTTCCCGGTTCTCTCCACCCAAAAACCCATTGAGATCAAGAGAAAAGGCATTGCCAAAGCCAGTCAGAGGAAGAGGTGCTTCAGTAAACGGGATGCAGGAGCCAGCTGATAGTTCCAAGTCCTCCTCTGAGAAAGCAAGCTGCTTGCAAACAGATTTGCAAGTAGTGAGGGAGAGGGGGAAAAAAAGAAAGAAATCTGTCAAGTTACTCATTCAGGAGACATTCCAAACAGCCAAGCTACAGATCTCTCTACACTCTGCAACACATGGCAAAAATCTCCTAGTATTTCATCTGAGGCTGGATGCAGCAGAACCATCAGGACCACGGTGTCTGAGCTAGCTAGCTCAGGGATCCCCAGGTCTGTCACAGGGCTAGGCTACCAAAACCATCGCTCTCAGGATCAGCCAGAGCCAACAGAAGGAAAGAGCTGTGCATCCACATTGCTTCCCAGCATGGGGTGCAGATGTGGAGGCAGGGGCCCCCACGACCCACCGAATTTTGGTGCAAGTCCAGCATCTAAAGCAGCCAGGTGCTCCAAAGCGCCAGCCTAAATTCTGAGCCTGCTGGCACATAAGTCACTGTTCCCCAGTGAAGAGGACACTGCTCCTGTGGGTCCCTGCGGAGACATCAGCTCAAGCCGAAAGGCAGCTCCATTTGCGATAGCACTGGGTGTTTCAGCTGATGCATCCTCAGAGACCTCCGTGCAGCTCTGAGCCCTCCGAGAGGGCAGCGACACGAGGGGTACGGGACAAAGCAGGGCTGGAAACGGGCAAAATGAGTCCTGTCCTCTGTGCCCCCACTGCCAGTTAACAGCAGCCACCAGCTTTGCCCTCAGGAAACCCACTCCAGCGCATCTCGGTGAACACAGGTTTGTGGCAGCACCTTCAAAGTCCTTGTTCGACCTCGGGAATACCTGAGCACAGCAATCACACCAGATGCAATCTAGCGCTGGCTGGATCACCCTCCTGTCCCAAGGATGGAAGTTTATTAGGCTGCGGCCCACATCAGAGTTATTGTGCTGTGTTAAATTTATTGGTACTATCTCACCTCATTAAATGCTTAAATAGACCTGACAAGACAGAAAAATGGGACTTTTAAAAAAAACGAAAAGGAAGCCGCGGTGTTCGCATGCTTTGAGTCACCTCTAATGCAGCAGCCTGCACTTCAGGAAAGGACGGGGCGCAGCACCGAGCGCAGGGATGTTTTACAGCACAGCGAGCTCATGCTTGCTTCCCAGAAAGCCCCATCCCTGGAGAAAAAGGATCTTGCATCACTCTTTAAAACCCTGTACACGTTGTTCTGGCCAGCTGGAGCAGAAAGTCAGCATCAGGAAGGAGAGGAGGGAGGACGAGACAGGATCCATGCTGTCCATGCTATTAAACTTGGCTTAGCATGAGCGGAGCTTTTGCTCCCCACGTAGCCAACAGCAACAGCGCCCAGCATCCGCCCCCCTTGCGGCTGCAGCCGTACCAAGACGCTACTCAAGACCTTCGGGGAAGATTATTTAAAGATCCCATTTGTTCTATACTCTTAACCTTCACTGCAATTACCTGCCTGTTTCACACCAGCGCCTCTTCTTTGCCTTGCCTGCCTGAGGATGCGAGTGCTCGGAGCGCCCTGCGGCAGCGATGGGCCAGGGCCAGCAGCAGGAAGGCAGCCAGCGCAACACAGCTCCGCTTTCCCCACTCCAAACAGGCATAATACCGCACTTAATTTTGATTTAGTGGGACAGCTACAGTATAATTGCTGTGGGAGACCATTATCCTGTGACAATGTTCTGTTCCACTGTTATTGCTTCATTAATTAAGTAGCAATTGACTATTAATTGCGGGAGATATTTATTATGGGGGAGAATCAGCTACCAAGTAGTTAAAGGTCAGTAAGAGGTTTACTCATCAGTTGGTGTTTACACTGAGATGCAAACACCGCTCCGTGTTCAGAGAAGCACCCTCCCGAATCACTCTGTGCGCCCATAGAGACGACAGCACCACTGCTGCCGTCCCTCCCGGCTCCACACGCAGGGGCTCCTGCTTCCAGAGCAAACAGGGGTGCGAGGGGCCAGGCAGTGACCAGCCACTACTTCACCCCAGAAGATTACGATAGCGACAGAGGGAAAGCTGCCCGCCGACAGAAGTAGCGAATTTCTACCCCCAAGTCGGGATGCGGGACTGGGATCTGATCCAGAACACGGAGTCAGGGCAGGAATTCCAGCATCCCGCAGGCTCCTGGGGCAGCCTGCAAACGGCTGCCGGTGCTACCGGCGCCACACCACAGAGTGGGACGGGCAGCGTGGGCAGATGAAGCGCCTTGTCCTCCTCGCACAAAGTTCACGGCTGGAGGGAGCAATGAATTCAGAGTTGTGTATCCCCAGACAGTGCTCAGCCCGCTGGAGTCTCTTAAGGAAAAGATGCGCCTGAAATCTTAGGAGTGAATTGTCACAGAAGTATTTTTATTTGCCTTCAGAGACTCATCGCTCACTCGTGCAGCTTTCTGCAGTACCCTTCCCTATTCCAGCAGAGACACGCACGTGGAAAATGCCACACTTATCTCCAGCAAGACGCCTCCGATGAGCGCAGACGACATTGTTACAGACCAAACATCTCCAGATTTAAGTGACAAGCCATGCAAATTCCAGCTAATTGATATAAGGTCGCATTTCGCACTCTTTAGGTTGCTCTCCACCTTTAAAACGTACTTTAAAGTGACTCCAGGCTAATGTGTTTCAAACCTGAAAGGAGCTTCAGATAGAACAGGCTGCTTTTCCCGCAGAAGAGCTCAACTCTTACAATGACTGGGAGATTATCTGAAGAGACCTTCGCTCTCATTTAACAAATTAAATGACTAGATTTTCAGGAGTTCAGCATCTGAAGTACTACGCTGTTTTTGAAAAATCTGGCTGTAAATGTCATCACGCTGGGCCTTTTAGAAAAACCTGACTGCAGT
>VFFE01007991.1:148771-186901 GCA_008921705.1 Burhinus oedicnemus | reverse complement strand
CTTCGAGGAGCCAAGCTTCTGCAGGAGCCGGAGCAGGGCCCGGCTCGTGGAGCCCCACGCTTCTGCCTGGAGGGTCCCCGAAAGCTGTCCAGGGCCAGGCAGAGCTGCTGCAGCCAGAGAGACCAGCACCCCAGGGATGCTCCGGTCAGATCCCAGCTCCACACACAGGATGGTTGGACCCTCTGGAATTTTCCAGTCCTGAACATCCCTGCGGTGCCTGGTGGAAGCAGCACCACATCAGAATTAACTGCTGGGATAGGAACGTGGTCCCGGCCTGTTTGAATGTGAAGAGGGGGTTTATGGTGTTATTGGCCAAAAATGTCAAAAATAGTTACGGCCTAAAGGCAACCGCACGTCTGGCTGGAAGCCCTGGGGGTTGCAGGGCTTCATGCTCAGATGTGGGAACTCTCTCAGAGATAAAAGTGGGACATCACTGCCTCGACTTCCCTGAAACTCGGCTTTATATGCAAAGAACTTCATAAAAGTTAAATTAAATATGTACACTTCCCGTGTGAGACATCAAAGTGATACCTATTGTACAAGTGGGGAAACCAGAGGCAGAGCCAAGACCAGAATTCAGAGGTGTGTTTCAGAACATGCACAAACACATGCCCATTGTAAACATCTAGTATAGATGAGGCTTTAATGTGCTGTACAAAGCCTTAAACACACTAAATACCTGCTCAATCCTGGGGTGTGTTACCAAAGGCATTCTAAAAAAGAAAAAAGTTTCAACTTTTTTGTGCAGAACATGTTTAGTCTGGATAAAGAGATGAAGCGATTTTCTTTTACCGTAACTGGGAGGCAAAGGAAAGATTGCAGCAGCAGCATCAGGCCTCCTGCCGGCTCCAAGCCGCCTGAGCACCAACGAGAAAAGCAAGCTGGCCAGGAAAGCAGCAGCAGCAGGTTTGCCTGGGGGAAGTCCCTTCTGAAAAAATTAACATCCAGCGCCCAGCCAGGCTTTGGAGGTCAAGGTGCAGGACTGCGATTAGGCAATGCCTGGCAGCAGCACCCGGAGCGAACGCCCACAGTCCAGCCGTGAGTCAGAGCACGGGAGATAAAGCCTGCAACACTCCCTTGTTTTCCAGCTCCTGCTGGAAGATGCGGGAGAAGATTAAGAGGTGGGTTCAGTTTATTAAAATCTCCAATCAAATTCCCAGTAGATGATCCAGACTTCCCAGTGGAACAAGTGCATTAAGAGGGGGGGAAGAAAGCACATCCCACCACATGTATTTACCGCCTTTAATAATTCATCCTTGCATATGCAGCCCCGATAGAGCGCAGTCCCTCGGAAAGCAAAAGCCTTTCTGATTGCACAGATTCAGCTAATGTCTTCATAAAAGGTTCTCAACCAGACCTCCGCTCCACATCAACTGCACCAAAGGCAAACTAATAGCTCCAGCTGGCACTCGTTGAAAAGTCACTTAATATTTCACAATGCAGGGAGCTTGGTTTAATGGGACACATTGTTTTTCCCTAAGCAGTTGGAAAACCCCTTGACATCATATTAATAATGTCAAGTTTTATTGGTGCTCTGATTTGAAATGATATTAAACTTTTCAGACTGTCTTGACTGAAGTAGGAAGCTGTTAAGATGCAGACAGTTTGGATAACTGGAAAAATAATAGGTCTTGTCAGCCATTTCTTCTAGACTGCAGGGGAATGATGTAAAAATCAGGAATCGGGCATTTATCCTCTATGCTAGCTAGATAGGAAATGTGATTTCTCAATACGAACGCTGGCTCGGCATGGAAGATGCCATGCCTAACCTCCGGCCAAGGTAATACGAGTCATCTCTGTAGCAGTTGCAATGCAAGCACAGCTGTGTACTGAAGAAAACACCTTTGTTTTCAAGCTCTACAACTGATCCAAAATAAGCCGAGGAGTTAGTTATGCACAGGAGGAGCTCAACAAGCCTGGCAGTGCTGCAGTCCACTGCGCACAGGCATCTCCTTTCTGCCTCAGACACACGCGTGCACCGCTGCTAGAATGTCCTTTTATACACCTTCCATGCCTGCAACTTGCTTATGCAGTCTCGTTCCCTAACATACAGTTAGGCTGAATTACTTTCTCTGGTAAGTACCTGCACATGAAAAAAAATAAGTCAGCTAAATGCATGATAAGCTGGAAACTCACATATTATTTTCATATACATGTTTCCAGCTTGCCTGCTGTCAAATGACTCTTCATTACCAGTTTATTCTGGACCAGTGGCTTAAAGAAATCCAGTTTTGACAACCAAACGCTGCTCAATGCACCTGAAGGATGGTATTTTAAATTGCACCTTTTGTTTTGCATGACATGAAATGGTGATATTGCGACTGGGCTTATCGGGAGGTTAGAGCAGCCCCTCCCCAGGTCCAGACCGCAGCCTCTGGAGCTGATGGAATTTACTTTGCTCCATTAAGACAGTGCATGACTTGCTATGGCTGCTGCATGCCAAACAGCCAGCCAGCACCGCCGCTCTGAACAGAGGCTGTGTGTGTGCCCAGTAAGCTTATTCAGGGTATAAATTGTCCTTAGACCATCTAGGCAAGTCTGCTCGTCCAAGCTTTCAGGTGCTGCCACTGCGGCTCAGGCTGCATGTCAAACCAGGTCCTCTACAATGACCCAGTGGACAAACTGCACCATCCTAGAGGAAGGGTCCCTCCGACCAAGTCCCTATTTCTGATCTGATTTTTAGAAGGCCTTACGGGAATAACGTTGCAGTTAGGGGCACTTCACCGATGCGGGTATTTCTGCTGCTCTTCAGACATTTCCACGGTAGGGCCCCACCTCAGCACTCTGTTCGCCTGAAGCCCCTCAGTGGGTCTCGATTCCTCCAGACCTGCCTCAGTGGGTGCACCTGTCCCCCGCAGCCCTTGCTCCGCTCCCTCCCCAACATCCCACCCTTCCCACGCGCTCCAGACATGGCAGCGCTGCCCCAGCCGTCCTGCGCGCAGCAGCCAGCGCTCCTGCCACCCCGCTCCTTCGGCTGCCTCTCTGCTTGAGTTCCTGGTTTGAAAAGGCAGCCGCTCATTTTGATTATTTCCCACAACCGTGCTGTAAATCTCATTTCAATCATGGTTTTCCACCTTAACAGGTGACTAGACCTATTCTTGCTGACAGAATAGCCAAGGAGGAAACTTGAGCTCTGTTTGGTAATTTACAGGACAAGCTTAGCTTCCTTCATGCAGATTCTGGCCTTTACTCCGTGTCAGATTTTATCAATTAGCAATTAACAGTATAATGGACATCTCTTAAAAACGCCTCTTTCCAATAGTGTCTATTTAAGAGCCCTGAGCGGTTTGCTTGCTGATGTGCTGAAACTGCTGCCTTTCACTCTGCAATGTCATCTCCCTCTGCCCCTCCTCTCCACTGCCTGCCATCCTCTGCTGGGTAGCAGTGCCACCATCCTCACCCAGGGGCTGCACAAACCGACACCGGCGTCCCACACGGACTTACTGCCATTGCTCACAGGGTGCGACAGCAAAATTGTATGCAAGAGACCCGGGGTACCCCTGATGTGTGGGTCCAAACACCTCAGGTAGCACGGAAACACAGCGGCGAAGGATGAGACTAGGTGGTACTGGAACTCTTCCGACGCTGTATAAAGGAGGGAGGCATAACGATTGCTCCCAGGGAGCTTCGGACCCGATAAGACCAGCAGCAATGTAAGGTCCCAGATTACCCATGGCATGCCATATATCATGCATCGTCCTGTTAATTGGAATGCACCGTGGACTGCAGTGTCTTCAGGTTTATATATAGGCAGAGGTGCTATTGTTAGCAAATTTATACAGCCTCGTTTGCCAGTGCTGGGCTGCTCCAGAAAATTAAACAAACTCACACTCAGTGGGAGAGTTATAAATAAGCGACTCGCCCACTGAAGAGGTTGATCCTGCTCCTCTTTTAGGCAACAGACACACACGGAACTCCTCTGGCTCTTCCATGCAGGATCTCACAGGAGGATTACAGCCTTCGCTCTCCGCGTGGCCAGAGGCTCCATTAATTACCACAGGGTGCAGGGGCACAAACAGGCAGCGAGCTGCATCACTGCACATCTGCAGTTCTCCAGCTGTGGCAGACCGAGGGATTAGTCAGTTAGCTGAGGCTGTTGGCAGATGAGATTAAAGTCAGCCCAATCCCACCCCCAAAGCCCCCACCAAATCCAGCCCCCAGCTTCTCCTGGGGAGACAGAGTGTGCAGACCCACTGGCAGGGCCATATAAAAGACCCTTTAGACCAGCCGTAAGGAGTTGTCCTATCCTGTGAGGACAACGATGGCATCAAAACCAAATCCATCACCACTGAAGTTCAGTACATCAGAGCGATACAAGAGAGAAGTGTTATTAAGAGTCTGAGGTTAAGAGAAATTACTGTTATTTGGTTTATTTAAAGCCTATTACATGTTGTTTATCAGGGTAAAAGTTAAAAGTTCATATCAGGTTGTGCCGGAGGAGCGGCAGGGATTTTCACAAGTGGCTTGTGAGGTTCAGTGTCCAAACTAAAGTGCTTCCAACAGCGTTTTTAGAAAGTAGTTAGCATGCAGCCCCCGAAGGTCAGGCTTTGCTCAAATAGCTCAGTTTTGGACATTAAACTTGATGTCATTGGTCTGTTTGCAAAATCTTGACCTGTAGTTTGAAATGAATCATTCAGCCTAACCTCCACATCTGCAATTACTGGCATAATCAAAGCTAGCCATTTGTTCTATTAAACCAGGCAAACAAACAGTTTTAGTTACATACATCAGGTTTTACGCTTGTGAATAACCGCAGGTAGGAAGCCATGCATGCAAAGTGGGGAAGCTGATTTATGAATGCATCATCTGAAATTAAACTAAGTGCAAATGAACAGAATTTTGCAAGTGCTCTTCCAAGTGCCTGAAAATGTAATAGGGCCCAGGGCTGTTTGGCTTAAGAACTGAATAAAAATGCTTGACTTGCTGAATTTCATTCTAGGGGTGCGAGGGGAATAAAAACACACCTCTAGGAAGTTCTTACTGGGGCTGGTGGTGTTTTCCCCCCGCAGCAATATTAGAAAGTGTTCCTAATTATCATTATGCTAAATACCAGCATCTTTGCTGGGGAGCCGTGTGCTACAGCCAAGGGGTTCCAGAGAGAAAGCAGACACCGCACACATTTTTCTCACAGTAATTCGGCTTAACCAGGCCGGCTGCTCGCAGAGCAGTGCGGGCAAACCGGCACTGCCCAGGCAGCATGCACCGGCACGGGACGAGGCCATCTACAGCTTTTCTCCAAGCACCAACACCATGCGTATGCCTTCATCCCTCCCCAAGCTGCTCGTGTGGCCCGGCAGCTCCACAGGCACTAGGAACCCTCCAGCCACCCTGGCTGGTGGTGAGCAGGGCATGGCCTTTGGGAGGGCAGCACCCCAAGGTGGCCCATTCCAGCACCCTGGTGGCCGGGCAGCCCCCGGGACACTCCGGCACAGCCTCTGTGCCGGCCGAGCCGCGGCGTCGGTTTCAAGAGCCCCCGACCTTTAATAATCATTTCTGCTGTTATCTGAACACTTCCTAATTCATCCCCTTCTGTCCCTGAAAATCTAAATCCTATTTAAGTTAATGCCCTTCATTTTCATTTATAAAGACAGATACAAAATAATTATTTCCTATCTCTGCTGTTTCCTTATCTTCCGTCCTAATAATTCCTCGCTGTCTCTCTTTCATCATCTGTCTGCAGTACAAGAAACTTTTCTGTTAGTTAAAATATTCTGTGTGTTCATTTTCCTCCTCTTTCATATCTCGCCACTTCTCTCCCCCTACCTGCCCTCGCTCCCCCCTTCCCCAGGCCTGCCAGTGCTTTTCATGCTCACCCTTCACACTGATCTTCACATCTTTCTGGTGTTTGGATTTCAGCTTGCAATTTTATATGCAAATTCCAGCAGGCCACCTCTTCAGTCTCTGCCTTTGATATCGGAGTAGCCCTGCCTGGCTGGAGTGTTTTGCATAAGCATCGGCATGCTCAAAAGGATGGCTCCATCCTCGCCCCTGATGAAAGCGGCGAGGCAAGCAGGAACAGATGTGTCTCCTGGTGACAATTTGATTAAAAGAAAATAAAGGTGTTTTGTGCGGGAGACCAGCTCTGCGAACGCCAGAAGAAAGAGACCCTGTCCTCCAGCAGGCAAGGGCGTGGGTTTTGCTACGGAGCTCGCCGCTGCCAGACGCTGGAGACAAGAGGCAGGCAGGGCTTCAAAGGGACAGGGGCTGTGCCAGGGACCAGCAGGTCCAGCTGCCCACCAACACCCACCGCCTTTGTCCCGGCAGCCCCAGTGTGCCAGGGCTCCTCTCTGGTCTCCACCAAAGAACGTGCATAAGCAGTTTACAGTGGCTGAGCATCCTCCGTATCATTCCATCCACGTCAGCCAGGTCAGCCTATGGCACACGCAAGCCCTTTCCCCATGCACAGCCCATAAACATAGCCTATTTTGGGTTTGAAGCGAATATCCTCCCAGATACAGTGTAATTACAAATATTGGCCCTGGTGAAGTCAAATCACAAGTGCCAACAGCTCTAGTCGTTTCAAGTCTCTAAATCAACACAGCAATACTTCAGAGCCTGCTTTTGGGAGATGTCTTAGGAGCCACCTTCCTTAAGATGTTTATACTTGTTACATACCATTCCATGTTGACACAGATAAAAGCTTGTTGGGTGTGTGTGTCTATATACATTTATTAAATCTGTTTTCTCACCATATATATTGTCAGCCCTCGGTACAGTCTGTTTGTTCTTTTCTCGCATAGTGAGTTACTCTTACATTAGCTGAAGAGTGTTTATGTGTTTGCAATCAAAAGAAATAGGATTGTAAGTGTTCAAAAATTGACAGCGGAGCTCTGAGCATCCGAGATTCCAAAAATGCATTTCTAACGGCATTTCCCGAGAATGGCTTAAGCTTTGCCCATTCCTTCAGACTAGGGAAAATAGTGCATCCTTGGCAGCCTATGTGCCCTTCTCTAGAACTTGTCCAGCTTCCCAAAGATGTTAAAATTGACTCAAAATCATTTAATTGCGGGCAGAACTTTAGAGCCCTGGTAACTGTTCACAGTAACCACGTAGCTCTGGCAAGAAAAGAAAGAGCTCAGTCTTACGCTGTCTAGCACAGAGCGATCACTTCTGATAAATAATTTTGACTAGTGACTCATCAACAGCCTATGCAGGAAGTATATATTTAAACCTGCACAGCTTAAACAATTGTTAAAGATGTCAGTTTATCATGCAGACAGTTTTTATTGAAAGAAGGAGGAAAATATCATTTTTTAAATTAATGAGAGCAGACCTTATCTCAGTTGCTTTTACTACACTGCATTTTGGAAAATATTCTTTTATTGTTCACAATTGCTTCTCTTTGTTGGACCCACACGCCAACAGCCACATTTCAAAAGACTTCATAAACAGTAACCAACAAAACCTCAGTGCTGGGAGCTGCAAAAGCAACAAATGCAGAAAGATTAATTCACTTGCCCAAAGTTATATTAAATCAAGCCAAACTTGAGACCAGAATCCTGGTCTGGGCTCCCCCGCCACAAGCCAAAGCGGTTCAGGTGCTCCTGCCCCAGTGTCAGTAGCCCCAGAGCAGCTAGCTCCCCTTGCCCTGCAGGGATGGCAGCCGTCACCAGGGCGCTGCCCCGACACCTTGGGACCGGGGCTGCCTCCCCATTAAGAACAGAGCATTTCCCTGCACATTGTACCCAGTGACCGGATTGTTTA
This sequence comes from Burhinus oedicnemus, assembly GCA_008921705.1. NCBI lineage: Eukaryota > Metazoa > Chordata > Aves > Charadriiformes > Burhinidae > Burhinus > Burhinus oedicnemus. The sequence goes on along the minus strand of VFFE01007991.1, from coordinate 179,197 downwards.
TTTTTGTGACCGCTGTTGTCAGATCTAGGGTCAGAGATGGAAGCGTCCCTCTTCCTTCAAACTCCCTAAATCACTCAGCCCGTTACATGGAGGACCTTGACAGCCCATATGCGCTCAGGGTGTCTGATTGCAGGCTTTGATGGGGTTTATTACCCCAGGAGGAGGCAAGAATGGCAATACCATGTGGGCAGGACAGCTGCTGCCGTTCGCTGGGTCCAGGGGAGACCGAGGAGCTTCAGCAATCAGCAGAACCTCAGGTAAGGTGGCAATGAGACGCCAGTGTGGATTGCTCTCCATGCAGGGAGCAGTCTGGGAGGGAAAAGCCAACTCTTCCACCATATGGGATTTTAAATTAATCCTGTCAGCTCAGCTAAAGGGGCCGCCAACGTTACAGACAGCTCGCTGAAAGCTCTTGCACAGCAGCGAAGGGGAGGAAGACTCCTCCGGCTGGGATAGCAGTGCCACAGGGATGGCTCCTGCATCCCGCATCCCACCAGTGGTACTGCACCCCACCTGCTCTTCCCACTGCAAAATGGAGACCAAAGAGACAGGGGCCTTCAGAGGAGAACAGGAAGGTCCTGGACAACTCTGAAATAAAGATAGATTTAAAACAAATGAGACTCTGGCTTTGGGATGGCAACTGGTAAGAGGAGGCAATAAAAAGGCAACAGATGATCCATAAGAGGGAGACTGGGACTTCTTCACTATCTCATAAGACACAAGAACCGTGGCTTTCAATAAAATCAGACAGGAAGAAAGTCCAAGCTGATAAAAAGAAATACTTCTCCAGCACGGTAATGAAGTTGCTGAAGTTATTGCCACAGGAAGTAAGGACAAAAGCTTAGCAGGACTCCAGGCGGGACTGCGTGCTCGCACAGCTCCCGGGAGCACCCAGGCTCATTGAAACACATGGTGAAATGCTTCTGGGAAGCATTTTAAATCTCGTCTTTCACACTGAAGAGCACCTTGGACTATTAAAGAGGCTCAGATGAAGCCTCGTGCATGGGGCAGATAATTACACATTTATTAACCTGGCCTCAAGTTTCATGACAGAAGTGTAACTGTGACTGTGAAAGCCGTCCAAACCCCACTGGAAACCACTCCTGCGATTCTCCTGTGCGGGAAGGACCCCGAGAACGTGGTCCAGGCAGGTGTCCCAGAGTGGGGAGGAGAAAGGACCCAGCGGGTCTCAGCCCCCCCCGCACCCTCCACCCCGTGGAAGGGGGAGATGTCCGTTCTTCCCCCTTTCCTCCCCACCCCCAAAGCAGCTAAATCAAGCCCTAATGGACTAGCATGAAGCTGGCTGCTGATGAAAATCCGTGCAGCCGCGTATGCTTAAAGGGCTAAGAGAACTCTTCAGCCAAGTCCCTGCTGTGCTCTTTTCAGGAGAGGTCCTTTTAACTCGATGCTTTTCCCAGACCATTGCACTGATTTAAATGTTAACACGCTCTCCAGGATACAGGCACCTCCCGCACGTCAGAGGCGGCAGGAACTGGCGCCGGCAGCAGCCCAGAGCCTTGCTGCATGGGGAAGGGGCCGTATGGGGTCCCCAGGTTGCCCTGCCCAGCCCAGGGGAAGGCAGAGCATCCCAGGGGAAGCACTCACTTCAAAAAGAAAACACGGGTGCCAATCTGCAGTAAATCCTAATGATATTTACTAAATACATATTACAAAGTGCAACACCGATCAAAAACAAAGGCAAGTGGGAGAAAAAGCCACTCCGGAAACAGCCAGGAAAAACGTGTGGGGAATGTACTTGGAGATTTGAGAAAACTTAAGCCTGGGACACAAATCCCTGTTCTTTGTCCTTAACAATAGGGGATAAAGTCAGATATAGCTTGCCCAGCTGTGATGGGGGGATCTCACTGCTTATGTCCAGCTGAAAAGAGATAGGATCTCGTCACTGATTACCTGGGGTTCACATCCTTGACAGCAATTGCACAGCAGCATCAGCTTGCCATGTATTTTCTGTGGCAGGGAAGGGGCACGGAAAAGCCCCAGTACAATGTGAGCAAGACATTGCCCGTAGGGGCAAGACTGTAAACTCTGCTTTCACTCAAAGACGAGGGTTTGAAATAGGATAAGAGGCAAATCCCAAACACAGACGCAGCAAGAGGAGGTCAGAGGCTGCACTTTCTCCATGAAGCTGGGAACAAGCTCACAGAAGCGAGCTGCCTGGAGATGAACGCAGCAAGGCATGGAGGACCAGGGCTCGAAAAGACAGGCGGGAATTCCCCTGCAGAGACCCTGCCGTGGGAAGAGCATCCCACCATGAGCTCTTAGAGGCAAAAAAGGCCTTTTATCCCTCCCTGCCACCACCCATGGCCATGCTTCTGCCCCAGGGATTCACCGTGCGGAGCTGGCAGGCAGGCGCAGCACCCGCTGGCGTGCTGCGAGGCAGCTGCTTCTGCTCTGCTTGTGCCATAGCGAGCTTTCAGGGCGAGGAGGGACATAACAAGGGATGTCACTATCTGGAGCTCTGTAGCCTCCTCTCAGTGCAAGATTTTCCCCGTCTCTTCCCTCCTGGTGTCTGCAGCAACATGGAAAGCCTCTGAACAAGGCTCCCTATAATCCAGAGGTGCTACTGCCCATTCATGCTCTGCGGGAGCTCTGCCTCTCCACTAAATCCCTCAAGCCATCTCCAAATCGTCTAATCTCCACCTCTACCACCTCCCTCTTTCCAGTGACCTTCCCCCTCACATACAGTATCTGTGGGCTTCCAGATAACTCCCTCGCATCCTTATCTGCAAGAGTATTTTAGCTCCTGTCCTGGCATTGTGCTCAAGCAGTGGTAAAGACATGCAAGGAACGCACTGGGAGTGTTCAGCAGGGGACGGTGAGGAAGGCAGCTTTCTAGCTGCTCACTTGAAACCTCACCCGCAACTTCAGTTTTGCCACTGAACAAGGTGCATCACATAAAAACCCCATCTGCCAAACCCTCACAGCTGCACTAACCAGTCAAACCAGTTGCAGGGAACAGGGTCATTTGAAATGGGTTCTCCCCATGTCACCATGGAGCACGACCCTTCAGGCAGGTGGCAACGCTTCATGCCGCCAGCCCTCCCACTCCCCTGTTTCTCCGCCACAGACGTAAAACCCCCAGCCCTCAGCTCTGACCTCCTCCATGGCCCCTCGCATTGAAGTGCCCTTTCTTCTGCCAGGCAGGGAAGAGCCGGAGGAGAAGAGAGACAGGCGTGGGGACACGGGCTCAGTAGTGAAGCCAGCATGAAAGCTCTAGCGAGGAGCAGTTCCCTTGCACAGAGCTGGACCAGTTGCCCAGGCTGCACATGCTGGCTTTCCAAAAGCGATCCGGAGAGCAATAGTCTAACCCAGTAACACCCCAAGCTGTACCGGAGCCACCACAACAGGGGCACAGGGACATTTTGGGGTGGCCACCAAGGGGTCCCCACGTAACACAGCCACTTCCACGAAAGGCCATTCAGGTGCCCGTAACGCCCTGAAGACGACAAGCAGCTCATCTCTTACACTCGAAAGATGCGCGATTTCTAAATAATACGAAATTCCCAGGTCCTATAACCCTGCTTTTATTTTGAAGAATAAAGAGCTTCCCCTAGAAGTTTCCCAAGGTAAACAGGCACCGTAAAGGAGACAGATGTTGATTCTGCCGTGCTAACAAGAAATGCTGCTATTACATGGAGCCGCTGGGGCACAGAGGTGAGGACTTATTACTCCATGGAGAGGAGATGGCGGGTGTGCAGAGGCATGGGCTTGGGCAGCGAGGTTACCCGGGGGTTGCACACAGCCTGTGTTCAGAGCTCCAGCCTGCTCTCTCTGCAGCTAATGAATGTTACAGGAGGAGAGGGAGGAGGCAGAGGCTGGAGGGAAATGGAGCAGAAATTAAGGCTGCCATCTCAGATATCGTCTGCCTCTCCCCAGACAGGCTCGCACAGCAGCGAAGGTATGGCAGCACCCACAGCACCAGGGGCTCGGCTGGAGCAGAGGGCAAGGAAGAACCAGCCAGAGCAGGCATCCGTGAAGAACATGTCCCAGGCTTAAAGCCACATGCCGAAGAATGCATTCGGCAACACTTGTAACTGGAAATCCGTGGGCGATACTGGCTCCGCTGAACTCTGCTGGTGCTTTTTGTTCGTTCTCTGCTGAGGAGGAGGAAGCCCGGCTCTCACCCCGGCTCAGCCACCCGCGTCCCTCAAGCCCTGCCTGTGCCCCCTCCCTGCTCTGCATCCCCCATCGCACTGGGGGCTGCAGCACAGGCTCTCCCTGCCCCCAGCAGTTTACAGTGTTGAGCAACAAATTGCTGAGGTGCCGCAGCCAAAGGAGACGAACTGATGAGCTCAGGATCACACAGGGAGCTTGTAAAGGCGGTCTTGCGAGCCAGCTCCAGCGCTTTCCCCACAAGCTCGCCCTCCTGCTCTCCCTGGGGCTGATGCCTCGCCCGCAGCACTCCCGGCACCCGCTGCAGTTCCGTGCCGTGGGCACGGCTTTCCGACAAGCAATCACATCTTAGAGGCTCTGGCATTTTCTTAGAACACCTCAAATTGCTTTTTTTACACCTCACTGCTCAGTGCCAACCCCAATTCATGTTATTTGTGCATTTGCTTAGAGAACATTATCTGATCAGTCACCCTGCGAGAGGCTGAGGAAGAGGCTTCAGCTTCTCCCTGTCACCGAAGCAGGTCAGGCACAAGGGAATCCATGCAAATATCATGTAAAACAAACTGCCTCCCCGTGCGCATGCGACAGCCCTTGGCAGGGTCCCGAGCACAGGCTGGCGTGGCTCAGGGCAAGGTGCAGTCAGTCCAAGAGCCAACATCAGGGTGCCAAGTATCTGCTCTCCAGCTAAGCAGGGTCCTCGGAATGGAAGCAAATAGAAAAGAGCATTTGCTGCATTTATGTATATTCCCTCTGCTGGCAGAAGCTGGAAAAGGCAACACCCAAAAGCCTCATGAAGATGCTGGGACTTGTGAAAAACATCTCAAAATACACACATTCATGTACCTCTCAAACAGCACAGCATGTCACCGCACATGGGCTGCTCAGTGGGAACTGGCCACACGGACGCTGCCGGCCCCAGCAGGCACCGCAGCCCAGTTTCTTCCCTCCAGGGAAGACGTGGGAGGATGAGCCGCATCACCTTGGAAGCTCCGTCCATGAAAAGCATACAGGATCGCTAGCATGGCACAGCAACACGGAGGTAGCCTCACCATGGCCCCCAGCCCTCCGCCCCGGCCACATCAAACTGCCACCTATTGCAACCGGCACCCATAGCCCTTGGTTGAAAAAAGGTGCAAAAATCGCTACAATTAATAATTTTATATTAGCCCATCCCTCCAAGCTGTTCCTTCCTAACCATCTGCATGTCCTGAAATGTGAGGTTTTAGTCATAAATGCCAGGCCTCATTTTGGAAATTTATAAGCTGTTTTGCTTCCATTACCTGAACAGCTTCCAGATACTATAGCCAGGCATTTTAATTCTCTGAACTCCACCGCGAAATGGCACAGTAAACTTCACAATATGTAGCTCCCGCACCACAGACGCTGAATATTCCACAGTTCCAAAGAATTTCCTCCTTCCTCTGACAGAAGCCAGGTATCCAGCATCTCAAACCCGGGAGTCCATCTGCTCAAGCACACAGGGGCACAGGCACTTTCGCAGTAACAGATTAGGAGCCGTACTCAAGAAAGGAGACATATTTCAACTCCCATATTGCAGCCACAACCCCTGATGCACTATCAATTAAGAGCAGCAATAATTACAAATGGAAAACTGCAGACCTCGGAGCAGATAATGTGTTTCCATTAGATTAAGTAGTCATAGAAATCAAAAATAAAACCTATACTTCAGCTAATTAAGCCCACTCACCATCTGATGAAGATGTGTTGTGATACCATAGAAAAGCACCAAAGAGCTATTGTAAGTAAACCAACACAACTGGGTATTAATATTATATTCCTTGTCAGAAGGGATAATTGATCTGCCTGGAGGTTAACCAAGATAATTACTGCAAGTTGACAATACTGCCAATGCTGAACCTCTTGCTCCATGCAGCAGCATCAGGGGGGGGAAAAAAAGAGGCCAGAAACATGCCCCCAGACAGTCCTGCGTTTCGGACCTGTGCTTGGTGCTATTCAAACGACCTTGCCATTCACCTGACTTTATTTAAAGCCACTGGGTGCTTGTTGATATCATCCCCCATCCCTAAACCTTTACTTCTACTCAAAGTTTTGTTCAAGAACAGCTGATTTGGAGTTCTCTAAAAATAAATCCCTGTAATTCTTTCGATTTTGGGGGCGGAGGAAGAACAAATCATGCTTTCTCAGCTGGCTGTGAATCATACCTATGAGGCCAGATGCTGGGACTAATCACCTTCACTTTGGAGAGTTTGGGGCCAGGTTTTTACACAGTATTTACACACCTACCAGCATCTTTGAAAATTTAGCTCCAAGCAACCAAATCAAACCACTGTTCTTTGTCTTGACGTCATATCTGCAACAGCACCCGCTGACCTGTGTGTGGGAAGGTAAATCTGGGACAAAACACACCACGCAATTTCTTCAGCCTCCGACTCCAAAGGCACAGGTCTTGCCATCCTCCTTTTCCCTATGGCAGAGAATTTAGTGGGGAGGAACTCCCTTTGGCTTTAACTGCTGCAGCTGATGCCTGTGATGGTGCTGCTCTGATTTGTTCCACGTGACTTCAAGGTACATCCCTGGTAACATAAGTCAACAGCCCAGGACTAGCATCATAAAGCCCACCTAGATCAGAGCACCCCAAATGGAGAGCAGTCCCACAGAGGTGTTTCTCAGTGGGAGCCCTGCCGCAGGTCAGCCAGGCTTCTGGAAGCGGTGGAGCTCCTGGCGAACAGCTCCGTGGGGCTGACCACTGCTTTGAGGAGAATTTTGGGGGGGGAACGACTTGTTGGAATGAAGCTCTACATACAAAAGCATGTCATTCAGACTGTGACCAGAGAACGCATTTACATCACGGGATAAATTACTGTATGCAAAGAGTACTTATTAATGGTCTACTGTCAAACCTGAAGGATGCATTTGCCAGGGACACTGCTGAGGTCCAAGGTCTAGTACTACTCAGTATTTTCATTCATGACCAAAGTGACAAGATAGAAAGAATTATGAGATTTGCAGATGACACTGTGCTCAGAGTGGCAGTACATCGGAGGGTGAGTTTAGGATCGATAGCGATCCTGAAACTGGAAATACAATCTGAAAATCCAAGGAAGCTAATGAACTTTTAAGGTATTGCTAGAAAAGAAGACCACAGAAGGAGCCCAAGGTTACTGCGGGTCACAAATTGAACACGAGTCAAGAGCATCACGGTACTGCACAAAGACGTGGTAGCAGGATGCCTTTCCCATGAGTGCTTTACAAGACACGAAGGAGCTGTTCTGCTCTGGAACGATAGTGGCAGCAGAGCCGAGGCCGCAAGGGGCTCTGTGCCTACTCCTGGGCATCTCCCCTGAAGGGTGTCCTCCGCTATTTTCTTTAAAGTTCATGTTTCCATGAAATCTGTTTACAGAAGATCCACAGAAAATAACAATAAAAGGGGCATGACAGTGAATTTAATTGAATAATAAAGATTGGTTTTGACATTATTTACTCAGATAGGACTCCAAGCTTTGGGTTCCAGGTTTGGTTGTTACTGTGGAAACCAGCTTAACGTGGATGTATAAAAAGAAAGGGCTCATCAATTAAATAATTTAAACAGTGAAAGAAAACCTTGGGGAACACAACATGACAGGTTGTCCTGTATTTAGGATTCTTGGTTCTGATGCTTTGCAGTGAGAAGCAGGAGATATCTGGGACACTCGGCTCGCCTGCGAGCTGATTGCTGGGGCACTGCCAGCCCGCAGGACCCCTGGAAGCGCTGAGGAGCAGCAGCTCCTGGTCTCTGCTTGCAGGACAACTGCCAGGCAATAAATATGCTTCCCAAAAAGCCGGCACAGACAGAGCAGGACCAAGCTGAGGTCCGGGAAGCAGGGCTGCAGAGCCCGAATCCTGGCGCTTGCGTGCTGCACGACCTTGGATTCGCTTCTGCACAGCTTTGGGTTTACGGCTGTCTGTGAAGCGGGAACACTAATCCTCACCTGCCACCTTCATTAATATTTGCAAAGGGCTTGGAAACCTTCTGGTGCAAAGAGGTGTAAAATAGTGAAAACCATTATTCAACACACACATTTCCCCCCGCCCCGCTTGCAGGGGGAATTGAGAGCTAAACCGCTGCTTAGAATAGCATATCTGAGGAAATGTAGATGGAATTTGAGGTCAGACCAGGATTTACACCTCGTCAGCGTTCAGCAATGCCAGGACACTGCTGGTTGAGGGGAGTGAAGGAGAAACAGCGAGCAGGAGTTATCAATAGCCAGGAAAAGCCCGCGCAGCTTGCCACCCCTCCCCTGCCCAGGGCCGCCATCACTAGCAGCACGGCCCCTGCACATCTGTCCCTCTCAGAGCAGCTTAGCCAAGTGTCACTGTCCCCTATTTTTAGAGGCACATGGAGGAGATTAAGGGACCCGTGGCAGGTCACGGGGCGATGGGACAGCTGGGATGACACCACCCATCTCTGTGACAAGGGCCCAGGGTTTCAGCAGCTGCTCGGGGCCCTTCTGTCCCAACCTATTCCTGATTCCCAACAGGAATTCTGCAAACCCCATTTGCTTCAGCATCTGCCATCGCACCAGGAGAGGGACGGAGGATACTGGCCTTGCACTTGCCGCAGAGGTTATTTGTCTCACCTCGCAGAGCAACTAGATCAACGATGTGCTCAGAGGAGCTAAGGGCATGTTTGACAGCATCCGTAAGGTTTTCTGTCACGCTATCCAAAGGATATTTCTTTGCTGTCCGAACAACACCATCATTATTTAACCAGTGCCAGAAGATGGATTTCCATTGTGTTTCCTCCTGTTACACTCACTGTCCTCACTCATCACGCACCCGTCAGCCCCTCGCTGTGCCGGCTGCAAGTCCTGGGCTCCTGAAGCGAGTTTTTCCATCCGTCAGAGCAGGATCAGGGTAAGATCTATATCCCCCTGTGACCGGCTGTTAAACCGGGCCCCGGACAGTGGCAGTGGGGACACAGTTGACGTGTGTCAGTATCAGCAGCAGGTGGGTAACTCATACCCCAACTCCACCATCTGTGACCAGTCTCGCTGGAAGGTCAGATCATGCTCAAGCCCCTCCAAGACCTCTTCATCAGAAGAAGATGAGGCATGACCAGAGCCAGAGCACCCTTGCACACTGGCATCTCTCCCCAGAGATTTGCCTGGAGCCCAGCTCTCTGCAACTGCTGAAATCCTCTTGGAGACCAAACAAAGCCTCACACAGGACACGACAGTATCCATGGGTAGGTGCTGCTTCAGCAGATGGCTCCAGGCAGGGCGTCCTGCCAGTCCCCTCCTGGGAAGGGGTACGGCTCCCCAAAGCCCCCCGGCAGCACCCAGGGGCACGCACAACAGCAGACGTTCCCTCCAGCAGGAGCCGGCTGCGTCGGAGGAAGAGGAACTGGCAGCCAGTGCTTTTAATTGAATAATTTAAACATTATTGATTTTTCCTACTAGCTGGTAACGAGGCCCAAACCCCAGGCAGACCAGAAATGATTAAATAGTAGTCTCTCCTCAGACAACTAGGATACCATTCTCCTCCAATGTGGAAGAAGCAGGTGGAAACCCAAGCAAGCTGCTGGGTCAGCTTTGTTCCCAGCAAGAGGAGACAAGGGGAGTGCAGGACCAAAACATCCTCACCTGCCCACTCCATATAGACAAGCAAAGGAAGCTAGAGAAGGTTTACAGTTACAGGTGAGCTGTCACAGCTCTCCACACAGTGCTGAAAAGTGTCCCAGCACCGAGGCACTAAAGCCAATAACACCTCGAGCATCTCTCAGTACACCAGTGGCTGTCCAGGCACCGAACACGTGCTTCGCATCGGCAAATTATGAACGCTGAATGGGGAGCAGTAGCAAAGCAGTACTAAAGGGATCCATAGGCTGCAACCGGACCTGGGACCTGCTGATCCGGCTTGGTCCTTGCTAACATGACAGGCTAGGTAGATCTCCGAGAGGAATGTGAAAGAGGGCAGCGAAGGGCTTTTCATGCTCCCATGTAGGAGAGTCATGCTTTAGAATATGCTTGTAAATGTGTAAGTCCCCTCGAGCAAAAGCAGTCTAAGCAAGTTATTCATGCTTTGGCACTGCTCATGCCCTGAGCGCAGCTATATTTTGAAGTGTGAGCAAGCTGTAGGCTGGCAGCTCCTCCTTCATGTTGGAAATCTGCAGCCATGTAGCTACAGGGCTCCAAAAATCTCTCTAACCCCTCTTTTCCCTGCTAAGGGATCAACCATCTCACGGTCAGCCTGCGGAAGGGAGGACAGGACAGTGAAGTATTTCCCTCTACGAGAAGAAATGAACTTGTTATAAAACAGTTGCCAACGCAGTGATGAACAGAGCAGCATCACGCACAGAAATTGAAGATGCAATTTAATGGCTTTGCTATTGATCCAAAGGTGGTGATTTTGCCTTTGACATTGGAGCATGCGATGGGAGAAGGAAACACGCAGCTTGCAGCCTGTCCCTGCAGGGTAGGCTGCCCAGCACTGTGTCTATCAGCTGCTGCTGCGGGTTCCCAGGTGCCCCACAGCAGAGTGGGGCTCTGCCATGCCGAGTACCATATCAAATTGAAACAGCCCCTGCCCGAGATGTCAGGCCACTTTGGGGTCCACATCCCTGAAACCACATCTCCCAAATACAAATCCACAGCTGTTGCACCCAGACTCCTCAGAAAGCACACAAGAACTACCGCGGAAGCAATGGTAACTGAGCAGCTCAAACCGCTCGAAGAGCTGAGGCTTCTTTCTCCAAGCAGGAAAAGAAAAAATCATGAACTTGCAAAGCTGAAACCCAGTTCAATATCAAAATAGTGCCCGAACTTCATGATACTCCAACTCTGATGGAGAGGATTTAACTATCTTGTATCTCCCCAGCCCCAATAACCTGGAGTTTCAAGATAATTTTTTCTTTTCAATTCCTCCAGCCTCCCTAAAGAGAACAAGTCTGCCAAATGGACTAGCGTATCAGGAAATCTTGATGCATTTAAATAAGAAAGCAATTAAACACTTTAATAAGGCGAGGGGGAGCAGGAAGGAAACTATTAAAGTGATTTCAGGATGACCTTAAAACCTTCCAGTATTGTAGCTAAGAACATTAATATTTAGCAAGTCGGGCTGACTTGATCCCAGCACCAACATCCGTCCCCACCGTGACCGTTGCAGCCCTACACAGCTGAGCAGAGCCCACAGGCAGCAGGGCAGAACAGCTCCAGTCCCAAAGGCACAGAACCTTCCCCAAACCCTCTAATCCCATCTTTTTCCTCCTGGCTACTTATAAAGACTATTTACCCATCATTTGGCAACAGGAGAAAACAAGCCAGTGCCTAAAGAAGCCCCTGCCTGGGCCACCACGATGGGCTGTAGCCTTAAGTGCACAAACCAAGTGTCCCCAGAGGGTCCCAGCAGCCAGCCCTTTGCAGACATAGCAGAGCTCATGAGGAGCCTAGCTGCTGCCTGATAGCCACCCACCTCACGTAATGATAATAATAAATGACTTGCACTTCCACGGTACTTTTAACAAGAGGACTTCAAAGCCCTTGTAGATTCAGAAGGCCCTGTGACACCCTTAACAAGTACATTTTTAGTCTCAGTTTTATGGATGAGGAAATCGAGGCTAGGAAGGTAGAATAATTTGCCCACAGGACAGCGGAAAGGAAGAACAGCAGCAGCAGCTGCTAGGAAGGAAAAAGCCAAGAGCAGTCTCTCAGCCCCCCGCCAAGAGAAGCCTCCGGGGAGCAGGCTCCTGCCAGGGCTAGGCAGACGATGCGGACCACGCGGTCCCTGGTCGGGCTCCATGCCACAACCAGCACCGGGAGCCCGCACCTACCCTAAACACTCACCAGCCCTTGTGCGCTGCGGGGCGTCAGTCACGTGGAACAAGAGGGCACTTTGCAGCAATTACATGGGAAAAGGGCTTTAATGAACAAGTACTGCACAAGGGTTATTTTTTTCATGCACCATCATATCAGCCAAACACCGGGCTAGGGACCCAGAGGCATCAGCTGGTTCTTGTAATTTAAACAAGCTGGCTTCAAAAGAGCAGGGCAGAGGGAGAAGGGCTGTGCACACACATTGTCCACTGCCGGTACAGCCAAGCCACGAGCAACTCCCGGGTGCACCGGGGTGGCACAGAGGGCAGGCAAGGGGAAGAGAGGACAGAAATAAAGATTTTTGCAGAAAGGCTGGGGAAGAGGAGGGCAGGACAGCGGTGACCCAGGGCACAGGATGCCTGCGAGCATCTCCGTCTCCCGTGCTTGGCAAGTCGCACAGCAAGGCTGCGGCAGGGCAGAGCATCCCTGGCCCCCCGTTTGAACAGTCTCATTGACGAGCCTTGTCATCGTTCCTCAAGACTAATTTTTTTAAATTGCAAAATCTTACAGAGCTATTAACCTCAAAAGAGTTTAACATATGGCAGCACAAGTCTCCCTCTTACCCTAATTATAAGGCTTGCAGTAATGGGGCTGTCTTTTAAGTTACAGCTGCTATGCTTTTGGCTTTTCTCTAACATTACATCCTATTAAGGAGCTACATTTAATGCATGCAAATTGCCAGAACACAGAGTGCTTCGGACCAGCGAGGGGATGCATTTAAGCAACAGCAGCAATATCCCAGGGTCAGGCTCACCCTGCTGAGAACTCCCTACGATCCATCAATCAAACTCCGCTCATTAATTAACTAATTCATTAAATATCTTTATAGATGAAGGTTCATCAAGGCGGAACATTGTGTTGACAGCGACGTCCTGTCAGCAGTTAGCCATACAAGCTCCCCCCCTCCCCCAGCCCAGCCACCTGCCCCACACTCACCATGAGCTCCACACAGCCCTTCCAGCCCTCAGCTCCTAAGGAAAGAGCTGACCCCTTGCGGCCACCCCCTTATAAAGCCCCTCCAGCTGCCCCCCAGCTGCCAACCATTGCCATCAGCCTGCCCTGCCACCCCATCAGCCCCATCTGCCCCCCCTGCAGCTCCCCCCTAGCATGTGAGAAAGCTGCTGTACAGCAAGCAGAGCTCTTGGGTTTGGGTTTTTTTGAGGAATAATAATAAAGTTTGCAAATAAAAATAAATACTGGTTAAATAATTAATAATAAAGGCAAGGCGAGGCTGCGGGGGACTTGTGGAGCTGAGGAATAGGACCAGCTGGGGAGGGGAATGGAAAAAACCCCAGCACTGCAGAAGGTTTTGTGCCAGGCGCTGCTACAGGGTTCCTGTCTGCGAGACACGGCTATGAGCTGTGGTGGGTGTTGCTGGTAACAACAGCGGCTCTGCACTGGGCCAGGTACTGCCCGGAAATGCTTTCCACGGGGATTTTTGGGAAAGCCTGCCTTAGCAGTGAATGGCATTTTCCTACCGTATAAATAAATCTATGCAGAGATGCAAGGGGCGTTGCTGCAGGCACAGCTGTACCCAAAACACCCCCAGCCAAACCCACCTGGAGCAAAGAGGCTGCATGTGCCCCTGGGACCCCACCTCACTATCACCCATGCCTGGGACACCAAAGCATCGCTGCAATCAGCCCCTCAATTAACTGTGTTTCTGCGAGCTGCAAGCAAGTACCACGGCCCTGGCTCCAGCCCAAGGGCTAATTTACTTTCGGAAGCCTGGTGTTCAACCAGGCATATTAAAATGGTGCAGGAACCGCTGCCAACCCCCTGGTCTAGATGGGGCGCTCCGACGTGGCGTGGTGCGCTCCCCTTTCCTGCAGTAGCCGGGTATCATCCCGCTGCTCTGAGGTCCGATGAAATCTGGCTGCTAAAGCCTCCCCCCTGCTTCCTTACGAGCCTCCCACCCTATGGCGGCCGGAGGAGAGGCCATGCTGCGGTAGCATGCAGTAGTGGTAACCTCTGCATCAATTCTTGCTCCCTGAAGAAAAGCCTCCTGGCTTCAGTGCCACAAGCTGTAATACTGGAAATGGCTGTAAATTTGAAAAATTGGCACATTGTAGTCCAACAAGACAATTTTTGAATTGCTCCATGCAGCTGTGCAGTTCTGGATGCTATGCTGCCTGCATCCTAAGCTGAGAGGTGGAGCGTCTTCTCAGCTGAAAAAAACACTCTTGTTTTGGTTTTTTCCTTTCAGCCTGTCCAGAACCTGTGTGCTGCTTCTTGGTGAACTGTGGCGGGAGGGCACCGGGCTCGGCAGCCTGCCTGTGGGACCCCAGCCCACGGGGGCAAAAGCGTGAGAGGGGGGGGATGAAATGCCCTGGGGAGAGAATGACACCCTGTAGTCTCCAGGCCCACCCAGGAGTTTGGCTGCGATGTTTGCCACAGCCTGCATTACAGATTTATTTTTTTCCCCATTCTGCACTGCCGTTGGGCCAAGGCAGCCAGGCATCTCTGCATCCCACAGGCTGCGAGGGGGGAAAGCGAGAAGTGGTGTAGCTGCAGGAGCTGGCGATGTGCTTTTGGGAGAGCCCAGCCCGGCAACGCTGAGCAACAGCCCCCCATCAATCAGTGTGAACCAGTTCAGTAGAGGCAGGTTGGGTGGAAGAACAGCACGGAGGGCTCTGGGCACAAGGGACCTGGGAGCTGAGCATGGGGGGAAGCCGGGACTGAGCCCCCCAGCAGGAGCGGGGGAAGATCGCTGCAGGGTGGGACATACACACGACCGCTTCACCAGTATAACGTCCCCATTATTCAAAGAGGGTCTGCGTTCATGCTGGACTGCGAGGCCTTTGTGCTCCTGTGCTCTGAAGAAAGAGAAAAAATTCTGGAATAAATAAATTGTGGCAAGATGAGAAAGTGAAAGAAAAAAACCAACCTCGGTATCTGGCCTGCGGGAGGAGGGGAAAAAACCAAACCCTCGTTTAACCAGCTGTAATGAACTACTTCACACATCGTTTCTTCTGGTGAACAAAGAGTGAGGAGGGTTTGTGGATAATATCTGGAAGTCAGGCACCTTTCAGGAGACATGCTTTTACTGTCATGCGGTTCTTCTGGGAAGCCAACAAGACTGGCTCATTAAATTTTAGTATTATCTCTGTAGCCTTCTGCATTGTTTGATTAAAGTTTAATAACTTGTTTGGTGGCTTTTTCCGCCTGTGGCAGAGTCTTGCCCCCTCCTACCGGCAACCCTGCCTTCACCAGGGGGGCTGGCGGCCTTGGGGGGCCTTGGGCTAGGAGGTGGCAGAGGTCTCAGGGACCCCTGGGGCTGCCTTTCTCCAGGATGCTCATCTGCCTGCTTCACCAGCGCTGGCTCCGGGTGGCTCCCTTGGGAAGGGTCCTGCTTATCCTCTTGCCCAAACACCCCTGGCTCCATCGAGAACCACTGAGTGGACGAAGCCATGGTAATTACTCTCTGGAAATGCTAGCCTGCAAATTGCAAGGGCTCTGAAAGCCCTGCCCGCAAAGCCCTTTCCATTCTTGGTGGCCATTGTAAGCTGCGATTCCACGATTCTGTGATTCCTGCCTGCAAATCAGGCTGCCAGCAGGCAAGAGCACCTCCTTCCCAGGTACATCCCCCAGCCTCCGCACTTGCACAGTACCTGCGGGCGCCAGACGGTGCATGCAAAACGGAGTGCCCGAGCAGATGAAAACGCTCTCTGTGAAATTAAACCTTAAGTCTGAACGAGCAGAACTTCACCGAGGTGTTTGCTTGTGCATTGAAATGCAGAATGGCCCGAAGCTATTTGTCTTAAGAATTTAATGAAAATGGTTTGTTGCGGCGTGGATTATAGGTGTACACAATGCCTAACAAACGGAGCGCCCCACTGCATCCGCTGCCTGGGGAATTCCCGCTCACACCGACTGGTAGCACTGACAGTAAAGGCAGGAGCCAGGTAAAACAGCCTTAACTCCTTAGCAGGGCAGGAATCTTTGGTCACCAGAGGTGAGCCTCAGGATCGTGAAACTTTCTTCTGGCTGTTCCCGCGAGACCTCCAGAGCACCTTGGTGCATAGGTTTGAATAAGGAGGGCTCCAGTCGTGCAGTCGCCCACCTCCTCTCTGTAAAATGAAGGACAGTGTCTAGGAGGGATGCTCTGTGTGCCACAGAGAGATCCCCTGGGGTGGCTGGGGGCAAGGATTTGCGGGCTGGGTACTGCACATGTCCCAGGGTGGGATAACACACACCCCACCCCTACCTCGTCATCTGCCTCTCCGTGGCATGGGGCGGCTCACCGTGTTTTAGGGGGTTTTGGAGAAATGGGAGTTTGTAATTGGGAGGCTGAGTGCTGCCACGGAGATCCCCATCCTGCTGCTGGGGGGGGACATGCCACGTCCCTGCAGAGCCATGGGGACAGCCTGCAGCACGGCGCAGCCCTGTACTGCCCCAGGGGCAGCACCAACAGACCTGTCGCTTACCTGGCAAAGTTTCACTTGACCTCCTTTTTGTGGAACTACAATACAGCTTTCTTCTCTTTCCCCTTCTTTTTTTCACAAAAATCTGAAGCCATTTTCAGTATTACAGCTTTTGCTGCATAAACCAGGGGGATTTTCTTCGGGGAGCGAAAAATTGATTCAGAGGTTTCCATTAAGTCACATTAGCACAGCACGGCCACTTTCAAGGGCTGAGCTTGGCAGTGAGCGTATTGTAAAAGAAATGGGGCGTTTTCAATACCCGGCTTCAGCAGAGCTAAGCTGGAGCAACCCCATTAGGCTGCTTTTACTGTGGGGCGTGGGAGACGGCCTCTGAGAGTCTGGAGAAGACCAGCCGCTTTCCGGAACAGTGCTTTACTAATATTACAGCAGCTTTTCCCTTCTGCATCCCCATGGCTGAGGAAGCCAAGGCACGGGGAGATGAGGGGCTGGCTGGAGGGTGTCCTGCAAAGAGGAGTCAGTGCCTCGAGCGGGAAAACAGCCACCTAGCCCCTCCCCTGAGTGTCCCTATCGCCCCATCAACCCTCAGCGCTGCCCTATCATTTCTCCTTCTATTCCACTTGTGGCCTGCCACTGGCTGCCAGGTCGCTTGTGTTTTGGCTGCGCTCTCGGGAGCAGAGGTTGGCGATACCACTTATTGATGTACTGAGATGGCGGTGCCCTCTTTGCCGTCAGGCAGCGGCTCGCTGAACCGGCTCGCTGACTTCGTGGCACTCTCCCAGTTTCTCCAGACTCTTCCGCACCAGCATCCCTGCTCACTGCAGACCCCGTCCTTTCCAGCTGTCTTGCAGGCCATGGGAGACCCCGAACTGCCAGTGCTTTTCGTAAGGGGCAGGTGTTGGCAAGGAGCTGCGTGATTGATACTGCGATTATGCGATTGCACCGTGGCACCGCAGTAATTGTGCTAGACAGAGCTGTTTAAATACCACCAGACAGAGTATTACTCACATGAAAATGAGGCCTTAAATGTCATTATTTGTGTCATTATTAATAGCCCCTAATTGTGTTCTCTAATCATCATGAAATTATGTTAATATTAATATTCACATCAAAACTGACTAGGGAACGAGGAGAACTACTTTTTTTAAAAAAACCCCACCCTACCATATGTCAGTCCCCATTAATGTGAAACACTTGCCTTGTGCATCTACGAGGTGCAAGGAGGGGAGATACGGATCGCTGCGGGGGCATTTCTCTGCACCTCCAAGCCCTGGAAAAGCTCTGCACCGTGATGTTCCAGGGACCCGCGGGTGCCTCTCAAAGAACTCGCAGCCTTAGACCGCAGCACTGTTTCGTGAGGAGCTGCATTGCTTTCCGGAGCGCTTCCAACAAATCTGTCGGAGGGAGCAAAGCCGGATTCTTTATTTACACACAGAAATCTCAGAAGATGCAGGAATATCACAACGTTTTGTAGCATTACTAGCTTTTTGTACATATTTTTCCTCTGTTAAGTTCACTCTTTTCATTGTGTTCTTACCAGCATGAAAATCCACCTGAGAGAATGGCAACAGCATGAGCCCACCAAAGAAATGTTTGGAAAAAGCCTCCCAAAGGCATTAATTTTAATGGTTGTTGCTCAAGAGCTGAACTCTGTGGATGTTAAGGACATTTGCCACCCTGTACAATCATTATAATTATTGTAACAGGTCCACTGAGGTAGCGTTTTAGAAGCCTTTACTGAGCCACAGCCCCATTATGGCAGGTGATATGCCCACACGCAATGAGCAGCAGGCTTTGCCTCCACCAGCTTCCAGTCCAGAAGAGAAGATGTCCTGGATGAAGGGGGTAATGGCCAGGTGGCAGGGAACAAGTTTTTTTCTGGGGAAAAAATGGTAATGAAAATAAATCACTTTCTCTGCAATTTTCTGCAGTTCCATTTTCCAACCAGCTCTACTTGCAAGTATCCAAATGCCTTACCTAATAAAACAGAGAGGTTTCTAAGCGCCAAACTATTATGGCTTGAGTTAAATATAACTCAGAGCACGAAAATAACCTCAGAGCACACATACAGGGAGCCGGCAAGGGTATGGGTGTGCAAGAACAGCTCCAACGCTCATGTCCTTCCTGGGACTCCAGATAGGGACCTGCAGGCAGCACCGAAGCTTCCCTGATGCATGGATGGAGCACGCTTGATGCTGGTGAGATGCATCAGCTTCAGCCGTGCTGCACGTCACCTCTGCGGGCAGGCGAGGAATGGATTTTCAGGAGAGGGACAAGCGCCTTGCCGTGCTCGGATGCTGCTGACCCGCGTATGAAGGGTCCAGATGAGGCCGGAGCATCCTTTCACGGGTGCACCTCTGCTGCTGCGGGATGGAGATGGAGCAGCACTGCAGCTCCATCCCTCCCTGCATCCCACCAGGGATGGCCTGTCACGGGATGCGGTTGGGCTGCAGGTGGTGGTGGCGGGGAGGAAGATGGGCAGCGTCCCCGGGAGCCGGGCAGGGTGCCCGGCAGGGGCAGGCAGGGCTCGCTGCCTTCCCTGGCCAGCTGCTCTGCCAGGCCCGGAGCCCGCTGCCCAAGTGGCCTGCTTTGAGGACACCAGGACGCCAAGTCACTTCAAAGCGCGTTTTCCCCAGGGGTGCGGGGGAGAAAGGAAGTTTGCGAAGGTATTTAACACTTTCATGGGAATGATTTTTCCATAAAATATTAATGGCGTATATATAATCTAATTGATTCCTTAGGGCAATAACCTCTGACAAAACGGCCCTGATTAGGAGATAATTGAGTGTGTTGAATTGCATCCTAAGAGAGCTTAATGTTGACAAGGTCCATTATCTCGTGATAATGACCCCCTTTTGTCAGGTGCTAGGGCCATTAGGAGAGACTTTGGGGGGAATAAATCCTTCCGCTTAAGTCTTTTGTCCAATTACACGGGCGGCTTTACAAATCAAAGCCGATGTTTGCATCCTTGCATCCAAGGATGCAGGAGCAGGGGGCGGGGGCGGCAGCGGCAGCGGCAGCAGCAGCAGCTCCTCCGCCCGGTCCTCCCCGCAGGGATGGGATGGGATGGGATGCTGCACTCGCCTCCTCAGCCAGCTGCCTGCAAATGAAGATATCCCGGGTCATTTGCGGGGTAAAGGGATCCTATTCCATTTCCGAAACATACTTTTCCTTGCTCCTCTCTGCCTGGTTATTACTGCCATGTGTTAGAACTGTCGCACGTGCTACCTGGTGCTTGGCTTCTGCATGTTGAGGGCGAGAGGGCATCTACACCCAAATCAGGCCTGTCTCTCTGTAACTCGATAGTTCTGGATTTAGAAGTTGTTTCCCGGTGCCTGGCTCAGAATGAAGCCGTGGGGTAGGAAGGGGAGGCTCCTGCACCCACAAATCTCCCTGGAAGCCTCCACATGCGATACCCAGAGCATCATTCCACCTGGGTTCAGGTTTCCTCATCCCAACCCTCTGCCAGCAGCGTGACAGCCAAGTGGGAGTTCTTGTTGCAATTTGGGTTAATTGGGGATTGCACAGTCTCTGGGAAGATGCAGGGGAATGGGGAGAAAGGATGGGAAGCCCAGGAGCTGGTCCTGGGTGCCATGGATGAGTGCAAAGCCCAGGAGATGGTGTTTTTCCCCAAAGACAAATGCCTTCTGCGCTCTCTCCCAGACGTGCACGTATATGGACATTCAAGAACGCATTAATGTAAAACACCATTGATTTCAATTTATATTAATACACTGCGCAGTGAACTGAGATGGCTGATTCACAATCCTCATCAGATTTCAGTGCACTGGGTAAATCAGATCCCTTGGTTCACTGTAGTTTAATTATAAGCAAATTGTAAGTGAATTAAGATAAATCGAATTAGAACCACTCTAATACTGAATAAAAACGCCCACCGAGGAGTCTGTGAAGGTTTAACTAATCCGCTTCGAGAGGTAATGTGGATGCATTAGCCTGCGTGTCCCCGTCGGGCCAAGTGCTGACGCTGGACTGGGAGTCGGCTGCTCACAGGCGTTGCCGAGCGGGAGGACGGGCCGGAGCACGGCCTCGGCACCGTGCTGGATAAACTGCGCTCACCCCTGGGATCGCAGCCCCTTGCCAGGGAAGAGGGCTGGCTGGTTTTGAGGGCAGCCAGCCATGGGGAAGACAGGGACCGGAGCCAAAGCATCACAAATAAGGTTGAAAGTGGGGGAGAAGAGGAACTGGAGCAGACTGATGAGGCACAAATTGGAGGCTGGGGTGGGTCTGTCTGCTGCTGCTTCTTTTTTCCCTCCCGGGGAAGTGTCATTTGTACAAATTGCCCATCCGTGCCAGCTTGGGAGAGACCTTACAAGGGAAACCTGGAGCCTTCCCTGCTTTTCATGTGAGCGGATGCCCCTTTTATTTCTGAGCAAGGAGTAAGCGGAGAAGAAAGGAGCCCCTGTCAGCCTCCGGGAGACAAATTGCTTCCTGCAGCCCGAGGTGGCTCAGCTCTAACAACCACCCGTTCCCGGAGGTGAGCCGAGGTGCCCCCGCGCTCGCCAGCCTCGCCCCCCCAACTGCCGGCTTTTAAATTGAGCCCCAGATAAGTAACTAACCATCCTTTTCATTTTTATCTGGCCAGAATGATTTACTGGGCCACCGTGTGAAAGTGCGCGGGACTCTGCTGCTCAGGCGGCAGAAAATACTGTGCTGCCTAAATGAAATGACCCTGCCGATGCCCAGGGTTAAAGATATATGCGGTGCTCTTGTTCGCTGCCTCCTCTACATCAGATGGGCTCTTATCTCCCTGTGCGCGTTCCTCTTCCAAGAGGGAGGTGGGCAGAAGGGGCCACCGGAGGACTGCAAGCCAGAAAGTTATTAAAACAGCAGAGGCAACAAAGCGGTGCGGATTCCCCGCTGCTCTGACATTTCCAAAGGGTGAAAGGTAAAAACACAGGAAGGATCTCATGCTCTATAAAAAACACAGGCCGGGGCTTTTCGGTTTCTGCCTGAGCTCTCGAAGCAGCTAATTAAACGGGAGGGACAAATCCATAAAGCAAACTTCAAGCCAGCAAATAAAAGCCTGGCCCGGTGGGGGTGCGAGGGGGCTGCGGGAAGGACACCAGCTTTTCTCCTTTGAGCCTCCTTCTTTCCAGGAAAATGGGGAGCAGGGCTCGTCGCAACCAATTCACAGCCCCGAACAATTCACCCTAATGCAGAGCGCTGAGGCTGGGAGCCAAACCACATGGGAAGGTGTGATCGAAGGCAGAACTGCACCGGTGAGCGGCACATCCCTGGACGCCCGACTCCAATTTCTTTTTTACCCACAGAGCCCGCTGGTTTCTGCCCCAGCTCGCTGGCACTCCAGGCTCCGTGTCCTCACGCTGGTACCTGCTGGCATCGCCCCAGGGCTCTGGGCTGCTGCCTGCAGCAACCCTCCAGGGGCCAGGGACCTGGCTGCGGCTGCGCCCGGGGCTGGCCCCTCGCTGCGGGGGGATTACGGAGGCGGTAGGTATGGGATGCGCTGCGTTTCCACAGGGACCCACACCTCCTCACCGTCTCTTTGCACAGACAGGTCCCCTCATTTGATTGATCTGGGGTTAGCTACCTGTCCACCCACGCCCTATCGCTAATGGCCTCATTAGTTAGGGAAGAGCGTTGCTGAAGTCAATTTATAGTATGTAATAGTGAAAACCGGCAAAATCAATATGTCTGCAGTCAGGGGGAGACTTGGGGGAGGGAGGGAGCCCAGGGGTGAGTTCAGATAACTGATGAGCTTAGAAACCCCACTTCCTGCATCTGGACTGGTCTTAAATACATGCTCTGAGCAGTCAGCTCTGGGGAGACACAGCCTGCACTCACTGCTCCTGCTGCCCTCCCAGCGCCTCAGGCCAGCAGAGCATCCCCCGACTCCTCTTCCCTCCCTGCGATTGTGCCCCCAGGTGCCGTCCTGCCTCGGGCTGCCCTACTGGAGCCCCGGGGCTGGGGAGTGCAGGCAGCCAGGAGGCAGTTATGCAGGAGCCACCTTGGGTCCACCTAGTTGGGAAGAGAAAAAAACTGATGTAAGTGATTCACCAATTTCTCCTTTAAAGGCATCCTGTAACACCATGAAGGTAACAAGCTAGAGAGACAGATTTGGATGAGTAATGCAGTGGAAGCTATCCACAGTGGAAGCGATGGAGGGTTTCCTGTTCTGGGGAAACTGTAAATCAGGGAGGGATTTGGTCTTTCGAAGCATGCCCAAGTTCACAGAGGAGTTAATCCGCAGTAGCTGAATGTACCGGGCTGTGCACTGAGGGATCCCAAAGGTTCCTTCTGATCCGTGATCCAAAACTACAGCCCCCCTGTGAGATAGGCCTCTCTAAAGCCTCTTGCCAAAGATCTCCATTTAATGGTAATTCCTTTTAGAGCTGATTTCTACCATGCACACCCTGTGGTTTACAAGAGCATGTGAGTCCCTGGCAGATAGCCTCTCCTCGCCCTGTTTTGCTCCTTTCTCAGCTGGCTCCCATCGAGCTGATTTCCCCCTCCTCCTGTGTTTTGCCACCGAGTCTAAATCGACACATCTGTTTTTAAGCAGAGGAGCAGGAACATCGCCTATGGCTTCCAGTGCCAGGCATGCAGCCACCGCAGCGGGGGTCAGGCAGCAGCAAAGGCGATGCCCGAGCACTCCCCTCGCAGCACCGCTGCCAAGCCAGCCCAACCACCGTGTTTATATAGGGCCTACAAAAAGCAGGAGTTGGAACAAAGCAACAACAGAATGTTAAATGTGGTTTTTTTGAGCTTTCCTCATCAAATTATGGCAACAAGAAGATGTTTTCAGCTGCTTTTTTTTGTCTTCTGATTGTGCTGAGAGCATCCTGCTGAGAAGAGTGATTTACCAGCAGCCACCATCCAGCCCGGGCAGGCGTGGTGGTGGAGCGGAGGGGTGCCCTGACCCTCCTTGGGATGGGTCCACCTCCTCCACCGAGGTGTCTCCATTTTGGCCCTGGCTTGTAGCCACCAAGCCACCCTTCCTCCCACCCGACTCGTGTTTGGTACTTATGCCCCCCTGCAATGATAACCCAGCAGTTAGGTGGTGAGTGGGGAGCGGAAGGGGAGCTGCCCATGCTTTGCAGAGGGGAAATGAAGACCCAGAGGAGTTTCACCCCCACCCACCCAGAAAGCCCGTGGGCTCCCGGGGCCCAAGCGGTATGCCCCTCACCCCAGCCTGTTAGTTGCTTAGGCTTAACGAAGCTGTTTCCCTATCACTCCACTTATGCCCACACCTCGTTTCCATCTTCCCTGTCTCTTGCCATTCTCTTTCCCCAGTATAAATTTTGCATTTCTAGCCTGCTTGTCATATTTCCTACCGGATTGGGTGTTTAATTAAAATCATAATTAAAATTGATCTCCTCATTAGCATGCACCTGCTCTGCTGCTCGCGTCCTGGCATTTAATTATACGCTGAAGATGTCAAGTCTGACAGGCGAGAACAAGACCCCGGCCAGCAACCCCTGACAGGACTTCCTGGTGACAACATCTGGACGCCAGGAGCCCATCTGCTGGCACAGTCCCCTCACTGGGCAGGGGGATGTGGCCGCTGCTGGAGCCAGGGGCTGGCAGCCCTGGGAGGGGTCAGCGGGGTCTGCAGCTCTGTCAGCCTGCACGCCGAGCCTGGCTTCTGAGGCTCGAGTTCCCTGCCTCTTTTCATGGGGTTTGGGAACTGCAATGAGACACAGACCCATCGGTCCAGAGGAACCTGTCTGTAGCCTTGTGCCTCTGGAAGCAGTGAAGCAGGTAAGGCAGTGGGACGATGTGGAGCCCTGGGGTTGGATTTGATGCCAGCTCATCCTGATGGAGCGGGCAGGTCCGGCAGAGACCTGCTGCGCTGCCTCCAGGCTATGCCCATTGCCCGGCAGACCCAGAGGCCCTTTCCTGTGTCCCCAAAGACTGGCAGTGAAGTTCACACCATACCGATCGGGATATTGTACCCGCAGGTTTAACGCATCCCTCCTGGAATTAATGCACAAACTCAGGAGATTTCTGCCATGGAGGCAGGTGAGGCTGGTTTTCCCAGCTGGTACAAACCTCTTCCTACTCACCGGGATCCCATCAGCAGCGCCTGTGGCTCCCTGCAGCACCGTTGAGATCCAGCATGAGATCCAAGCCAGTGCTCCTCTGGAGAGCTCCAGCAGCCTGGGTTGCTCTCGCTTCCTTGGTGAAAACAAAGCTCCCCTTGCCTTACCTTTCATTGGTTATTAATGGAATTACCCAAGTAGTTTCTGGTTCTTAAACTGTATCTGCTCCTTTCCCTGTGTGTTACAGGCAATAAAGCTGCCAAAAGGCATTTTTTGGGCTGTTATAAATGAGGAGTTTTATTCCCCTGCACTTTGAAAGTCTCTAACTGATGGATGTAGGTTCAGTGGGATTCATGAAACGATGAAAGCCGACATCAAACATACCCACCAGCTTTAAGGCTCTCCGAATGGCTCCTCAGGACCTGGCAGGTTTTGTCCATACCCAGGGACCTGCTTTTCTTCCCCGCTCTCAGCATCGGAGGGATGCCCGGGCAGCGCCGATCCGCACGCTGTCACACATCTCCAAAGGCTTTCTGACTGCTGAAACCTCAGCGCAGCTGCACCAGATGATGCAAGTGAGATTGCTTATCAAAGTGGCTTCTAATGAAGAGTAAAGAGGAAAAGAGCTTTAAATCTTCCTCCTGTAACACTGCTTGTAACTGATTCTCATCACTCCTCCCCAGCCAGGAGCAGCTGGTGACACACGGCAATGCGCTCACAGGTAGCGGGGGGAGATGATGGGGAAACAATACCTTAAGGTGTAGTTGCCCTTACGTTTTTATGGCTACTTACAAGGCTGAGGCCATCAAATGCCAGATACAGAGACCTTTATGCAGTGAGAAGCAAAGCTGAGAGAGGAGCCCAGGCTGGAGCTTTATCACACACGGGCTCCCCCAGAGCCAGTGCTGTTTGGGAATATTCTGTGTGTCAAAGGAGGGGAACACCTGGGATGCTGCAGCCACATGGGAAGAGAGAGTCACACACGTGGCCAGAGAGCAGAAAACAGGCATGCCCGGTTGCCTTTAAGGACACGTAGAAACCTTTAACAGTAACAACTGCTCCAATTTAAAAAAAAAAAAAAA
Source organism: Burhinus oedicnemus (assembly GCA_008921705.1). Classification (NCBI taxonomy): domain Eukaryota; kingdom Metazoa; phylum Chordata; class Aves; order Charadriiformes; family Burhinidae; genus Burhinus; species Burhinus oedicnemus. Next base: position 153,746 of record VFFE01007991.1, on the reverse strand, counting down.
TTAAAACCCACCAATCCAGCCAGTAATAGCCATTTGACTACTCTTTAGACAGACAGTGAGTCCCGTTAATCATAAATAAGGCAGTTGAACATTATGAAGAAAGATACACAGCCATTAATAGCCAGACACCAATACAGCATCCCATTGGGGAACATTATTTACGAGGCTATATTGTTATCAATCCTGCTGCACAAAATGAGACACAGGAAGGCTGCAGTGCATGTGGGATGTAGCAGGGGTTAGTCATGTCGAGCCGGCAGCGTATATCAATGGTGATGTACATCGGCCAGGGATGCGGCTCCAGTATTGACTCTGTAAGGCAGAGCAGGATAATTCTGCCAGATCCTGGGGTGCTTCATTTGTGCAAATTCTCCGTGATTTTAATGAGATTTTGCCTGAGTAATAATTCATCAGCCTTGAGTACAGGCCGGGGAGAAATGAAGTGTGGGCATTTGCAAGGTCGCTGTGCTGAAGAGAGGATGACATTGCACAGGGCCATGCGCTCCAGAGCACAGGGTAGCAGAAATCAGCCCGGAGCGATGCGCTACTCTTGGAACAGGGCGAACTGAAAGCGCGAGTGAAAAATGGAGCCCAAATAAACATTTGTCATTTGATTTCTAATTACACAATTACGTAAATGTATGATATTAGTAGTCAAGAGCCTGGAGTTTTCAGTAAAGAGTCCCTTAAGTAAATAAACATTTTCAAGCGATTACATTATTGGGTTGAGATTTAAAAAAAAAAAAAAGTTAAGAATTGTGCAGGATTACACTAGAAAGCAAGGGGGGAAAAGCAAAACAAACCAGAAAAAGCAGGCGCCGGGAAAACGAGAGCAGGGAGATAGCAGGCTCTGCAGAGAGGTGGTGTATTCTCGGACTGCTGCTGCGGAAGAGGGGTCTGCCCCGCGAAGGCTGGCAGGCTGTTCTGCAGAGCATCAGTGGGACTTCTCGGGGGCTCTGTAACGGATTTTTCCCTTTGGTTTCTGGGGCCCAGAAGAAAGGCACTTTCCTACAGTTCTTTCAACACGCTGCCACTTCGGCCGTCCTAAAGTAAGGACAGCTTCCAGGTAGCTGACAGCTGGGAGGCCAAAGTGGCAGACTGGCTCATGGTGGGTGCTGGCAGGCTCAGCATCCTCCTGCATGACGGGACCCAGCAGCCAGCAGCCCCAGCGCCCTGCCTTTGCTTTCACACCGAGCCAGCACCCAGGCAGGCAGGGGGGACTGCTTCCCCGCCTCACAACTGCCTAGGCGAGGAGCTAAATATTCAGCGAGTAATTAGTCAGTTCAGATTAGCGGTATGAAAAGACAATTCCATCTAATTATAAGAGATATCAGCTTGAAGATGCCACACAAGGACATCAGTTGCAATGCAAGTACAGAATATAAATAAATATATATGTGTAAAAACAAACAAAAGCCTATCAAAACAACCAAGAACAAAACCCATTCCCTGCATTACATTTGATAATTAAATATTTATCAGAGGAGAGGAAGTAAAATCCATTTACTGTTTTGGGCCAGTTACAATCTTTCTTTTAAAAATCCTTTGCAATTAGTTTCTTCCTTCCTCAGAGATGAGAACGCTGAAATAGACTTCAAGTCCGTCTTGAACAAATTGCAGAATATTTTCTTGTCTGATTGGTATGTGTGTGCGCAAGTGTCTCAAGGAACTTTCTTTCTTTAGCTTGGATATTCCTGCTGAGTGTCCTTAATGACGGGTTGCTATGGGTTCTGCAAGCTAGAGGAATCACGTTGTTAATGCTTACCATTAACTCAGGGATTACCAGAAGTATGGCTGCCTATATTTCCTTTATCCTTGGTAAGGGCTACAGAGAGCTGTGTCGAAACAAGACAAATTAATCTAAGCTCCTTCTAGCAGTTTTTGGGGTGAGGGCTGCCTTCACCGCTCATCCGATGCCATCTGATTTCAGGAATCCTTATTCAGGACACCACTCTGCTAACATCCGTGGCATTAACCACCACTTAGGACCCAAAGCGCCGGTAGGAGGAAGCGAGAGCATGGCTCAGACAGCCGTACAAAGATGTTCCTGCCCATCATCGACGGCAGCAACATTCTGTGCAGACACAGGCTCACCGACCACTGCACCGTGGGACGTGGCAGCATTCAGCTTCTGCCACTGGTGTGGCTTTAAACAACAGCCCAGCTGACTGGGGACATGAGCTGCTCTGGCACCGGGAGCTGGCCTAAAGCCTCGGCCCAAGGGTGCGAGAGCTCTGGGAGAGCCCCCACTTCCCCCTCCATTCTCGAAAATCCAGGACGCGAAGTGCTGTTATGAAATTTCACATTTGAGATAATTGCATTAAGGTAATTGCCACTACAGCATTATTTTCCATTCCTAGGAGAGGATGAGAAGAAGCCTGAGTGTATTGTGTCTGCGTTAGCAGATTAATAATTACAGCCCTTTGGAACAGTGCTAGTTTGTATAGATTCACAGCTGCCGGATCATTACGAGGCAAACTCAAAGCTACCCTATAGGAGCAATATACTGCGTGCTGCACAGTTTGTTTCTTCTGCTGCTTGGTTGTGGTTTTTCTACTCTTTCATCAGATTCACAGCTTGTTAGAAATAGAAAACATTTACTACCCAAAGAAACCGAGAGCCGGAACCATGTAGAACGGCAAAGCGCCGTCGGGGATTACCTGGCTAATACCTTTGGAAGGAAATACTCACTCCGTCACAGGAATGCTTTACACTTCTCAACGGCAGCCCCGTCCCTGGGAGGCTCTCTGGCTGCAAGCGGGAGGTAGCCTAGCCTCAAAGTACCCCCGAGGGGGACGAGGTTTGTGGAGATCTTCCTCTGCTGCCGAGGCACAGCCACCTCTGCAGCCGCTCTCTATTTGCTGCAAAATAATTTAGGAGAGGGAGCGGAAGGCTCCCATAGCCTAGTGAAAAAGATGAATAATTTACGGAAGCTGGATGAAATTACCAGAGCGGGTTAACTCAACATCACAAAAAAAGATAACATAGAAACTCTAATGATCCCGTAGCACAAGGGAACGTCAGTTCTGCATCCCATGTAGTAGAGCGCATCCCCTGCCGCTGCCACGAACAGAGTAGTGTGAACTCACGGCAAACCAGGAAGACGACATTGACCGTGCGCAGAAGAAATTGCTCTCTTTAGCTCTGCTGCCTGATTAGAGCGAACTGAAAAATAAAAGCATAAATTGTGAACAGAAAATTAGATTGATGAATTGATTTCAATTTTCACAATCTGGGATGTAACACAGCAAAGAGTTCATTTGAACGCGAAGAGCTCTGTCTTCCCTAATGGTGTCTCTTTCATATATTGATTAATGTCTATATAAAGCATACCATCTAATTTAGGACACGGTAAAACAATGTTATATTTCTTCTGCAAAGCACCTTAAGGGATTTAACACAGAATTTTAGTGTAAAGCAACTACCAGTTATTCACAGGCAATGCAGTCGGTATAGCAGACCACGGCAAGGACACAGGCTATTTTGGGAGGGTAGCAGGTACGAGCACAGATCTGCACATCCATCCATCCAGGCTCTTCCCGTAGGGGAAGACCAATAGACCGGAGGGAGCCTGGTTCCAGCATGTCCCAGGCATCTGATCCCAAAAGTGTAAGGGAAGGCTATGCAGGACAGTGAGCAGGGTGATGCCAAATGCTGGCAAAGCTGAGAAAGCATGCAGCAGCCTCCCAAGGGGGTGGTTGGGGGGGTCCCAAGCTGCCGCTGGCCCCGCTGCCCTGCACCACCTTGGGCAGCACACACAGCTCGCTTGTGCCAGGTCGACCGTCCTCACAGAGGGACTTTGGATCAAGCTCTAAGCTCGATAAGTCCTTGTCAGAGCCACGATGCGCCTGTACAGCCGCATGGCTTGACCTCTGAGCATTGGAAATTATATTCCAATCTCTCTACAACACCCGGTGGAGCACCAGGACTGAACACCTACAACCACTCCGCCAGGGAAAGAGGATGACAGCTACATCTGTAATACCCAGCAGAGGAGAGGAGACCACTTTCTCTCTTTTTTTCTTTTTTACATATGCAATTATAGTGCTGAGCATTATTTGGATTTGCCTCCGCAGCTGCGGCTGTCCTGCAGCGTGCTCCAGCCAAATTACATTTCAGAAATGACATTTCTACTCACAGCAGCACAGCCTGGCTCCCCTCTGAACGATGAGGAAAGGGATGTAATGGCCTTAGCATTTGTTCTTCCAAACAAGAAGCATTTGTTCTTCCAAAGACACAACCAACTCACCATGCGAAGAGCTGGCTGGCTCTGCCTTCCTGCTTTATATCAGAGCTAGCAAAGGCAGATCACTTGCAGCTGGAGGGCTGGGTCAGGAGTCACTGTTTAAATAGTAGTAGCTAATCTGGCTGTTTAATCTATTAATTCCCATTTATACTTCCCCATCTTGTTACCTATCCATCAAGGCTAATTACACCAAGCTCATTATCTTAGCATCTGATGCCCTCTAACCATCTTCATACTGTCAGCAGAACACTTACAAACTTTGTCAGAGCGTGGCACGCTGCAGTGGCACCTTGCTCGCCACAGAAGAGCGGCACACCGAGCAGCAGACTGCTTCTGGGGGGGCGAGGTCCTTGCCCAGCTCTTGTTTAAGCAAAATGAAGTAATCACCAGGGTGATGATGTGTCGCCAAAGATGATTTTACAAATTATCATCTTCAGAAGAGCTGTGCAGCATCAAGACATGTGTAGGGAGGTCTTTGCCATGCTCGCCATTAAATTACCCTTCCCTGCTGCCATACTAATTGCTAACCCTTGGCAGAAAAAGTGCTATCCTTTTTTCCTTGCTGTCAAAACAAAAAACTCTAAACAAATCCTAAATCCCATCGTGTGTTTCCAGCAGCGTTTTATCTTTCCACTGCTGTTCTCTTGAGATTTATGCCTCCTGGTCTGGAGGAACCCGCAGTATCCATCCCTACCTGTTTCTTGTCTATTTAAGTGGCAAGGGCTTGTC